>BQNB010001166.1:0-145588 GCA_026074375.1 Tanacetum coccineum
ATCAGAATTGAAGCCAAGAATCAAAAGAAAGAAGCCCTTGAACTGATTTCTAAGCATACGAACCCAAATAAGCTCATACGACCCTTATAAGCTTAAGTAAGCTCAAAATCTTGTTCCATAAGCTTATAATATGTTTTAAATATTTCATAAGGTTTGTTAGATTCTATATAAACTCTTGTTAAAGCGTTGAATCCTCAAACCCATGCGTTTTTTATTAAAACCCTAAAAATGACCCATTTTGATTTTCTAGCTAACGAATCCTTTTTTTTTACTTTTGATATGTTAAAACATCTTATTTTAGCTTATTCTAATAAGCTATAACCTGAAAATATCATTTGGAATCCTAAAATAAGCTTGCATGGCTTTTTGGACTTGTTTAACAAATATTTCCTTGCATATGGGTATATATCGTAACTTTCTGAAATTTATAACTAAAGGGGCTGAAAATGTCATTTTCCTAAAGTTATAACTATAAGTACCTATTTTGACAAGTTTCAAAGTTAAAGGTTTAAATTATATACTCTTTATATATAAAGGACTAAAGTTGTAAAAATTTATAAACCAAGGGTATATATTGTCAACTTTGCAAACTTAAAAATTTAAAATATAATATTTTTAAACAAATTATAAAAATATATATTAATATTATAAAACTCAATTTTATTAAAACCCGACACATTTATAGTTATTAATCATAAATCGATAAATCAAAGATATATGTTAAACATCTTGAAGTTTTGAAACATAAACCATCACACTAAAACTTGACATATTACCTCAGGTTGCGTGACGAAGCCATTACTTTCACCTAATATATTTTTGCCATCAATCAGATTTCCCTGTACTGTTAAGGTGAGATTTTATAGCCTCGCTTTTAAAGTCTTTATATTTTTAAACCCGCGAGGGGGATACATGCTCAATTTTTTTTAATACACACAAGTACTTAAAACCGATATTGTGAAGTTCATAGCCTCGCCTTTACTTATTTACATGTTTTATAAACCCGCGAGGGGGATACATGCTTGTTTTATACAAATTAAACACAAGTGATTTTGATATATGATATGGTTCCATCACTATGAATAGTCCCATCTTTATATGTTTTATAAATCCCGTAGGGGATTCATGCTATAAACTATGAATACAAGTGTTTTTCCAACTATATGTTATCTTGGTATATTATTGCCTAAGTTACCTCTATTTTCCCATAAGACATCCCAGTCTCTCTTTGGGTAGTAGCTCCTGGTATCTCTGTGGGTAATAGCTCCCAGTATCTTTTTGGGTAATAGCTCCCAGTATCTCTTTGGGTAGTAGCTCCCAGTATCTCTTTGGGTAGTAGCTCCCAGTATGTCTTTAGATAGAGGATCTCGGTTCTATTAAATATGTGATTCATGAGCTTAGGGCAATAATATTGTCTTCCATGATAATATTGTTTTCCATGATAATACTGTTTTCTATAATAATATTGTTTTCCATGATAATACTGTTTTCCATAATAATTGTACTCATTGCAATTATTACACTTATGTGTGTATAACAACGTAACCCACTGTTTTGATGACTTGTATTCAAACTGTTTAACTAAAATACTATGAATTTCACTCAACCTTTGTGTTGACCCTTTTAGCATGTTTTTCTTAGATAATTGAGCAACCTATAGCACTGAGTGGCACGGACTTGAAGATGGCTAAACTATTATCATTCAAACTTTATGTTTCTAGATTTTAGGACCTCCTTTGTAAAACTCTAATATGATATTGAATGATAACTAAATTTTCCAAAACATCTCTTTTGAGTTGTTTTCTATGATTATGTCTATTGATCCATGAAGTAATACCCCAGATTAGCTTCCGCTGCTATATGTCAAAAATAGGGGTGTTACAGAGTGGTATCAAAGCTCATGGTTATAGAGAACAAGGGTAAAACCTAAACTATAACTACTTTTTCCATCCAAGAAAGTCCTTCGTGCCAATGCATTTTCCCGAATAGTATATGTAAGAGATTTGCATAGCAGATAATACATAACTATTATACTATTATATAAATAACTTATGTTATTTTCACTAGGTTATTATACAGTCATGTCTTTGTACACCCACCCTTCTATCCCTTCTGATTACGATGTGAAGGATGCTTTTTTCTCTATAAATTCTCCTAACTATACACCGACTTCACCGGACTATTCCTGAGATTTCTTTCCTCCCGAGGACATTTCACCACTTAAAGACACTAAGACTCCTGTTGAATCACCCTTTCCAGTATCTCCATCTTCATCAGTAGGATCTTCATCACCGGTTAGGTCAACTACACCACCATTAGACTATCCCTTTGATGAGTCTATCTTTGTAGAGTTAGATAACTCATTATGGATCATACCGCGACCATTGGGAAGTGAACTAGTCCTCGAGGAACCTGATGAGTCAGATATTTGTTATAATGTTCATCTCTGGAAATAATCATTGAGGATATCCAGGTTCAAGAGTCTTCTAAACAAGATCCAAGAACTAAAAAACAACAAGGGAGAACCACCAGATTATATCTGTGTCATTTACAGCTTTCTAGAATCCAACCACTAGATGTATGAATAATGACACTTGTCAAATTTTGCTATGTAAATTATATAGACAAGTTATTTATACAGTGGTGATTCCGTTATACCTTGTTGTTTCATATATCTATCCTAAAACAACTTCTCTTATATCAGCATCTCCATCTTCATCATTATGAATCATACCATGACTTCTAAATAAATCATAGATACTTATTAGATATGAATTATCTATGATTTCGATATCACTATTGTGACAATCTTTATTTTTGAACTTTAATCATTTTAAGACTTGTGATATCATAAAATAAGCTAAATAAGTGACAGAATAAGCAAAACTATACTAAGCCTTAAAAATGACTAACTGTTTGGCTACTTTGGGCACAAATAAAGCAAACACAAAAAGAGTTAATAAGCTAAGACAGGGCGTTAACTACACCTTTATAAGCACATGCTTGTACAAAAATAGCACTAATATAAGCTGGATGACAGGAAAACTTAAAAATCTATAAAACTTAAGGATTTTAACCTAAGATGCCAACTAAGCTTAATAAGCTCTAAACTAAAAGATGAATAAGCTAAATGGGCTTAATTAATTTAATCAAGCAAACTAAACCTAGATAAGCAATAGAAATAAGCTAATAAGCCTAAATAAGCAAATATCTTTTTGGCCAAACTGATAAGCATAAAGGCCAAGAGGGATTTTTCTAGCTTAAAACAAGCTAGGTAAAAGGATCCTCT
The DNA here is from genome assembly GCA_026074375.1 of Tanacetum coccineum. NCBI lineage: Eukaryota > Viridiplantae > Streptophyta > Magnoliopsida > Asterales > Asteraceae > Tanacetum > Tanacetum coccineum. The sequence goes on from BQNB010001166.1 coordinate 3,290, forward strand.
ATAGCTTAGTGGCTTTATAATACTAAAAAGCTTGGCCAAAAAGCATACTAATAAGCAACAATGAAAAAAGGCATTTTGAAATTCAATTTAATCACTTAAAAAGCGTTCATTGAAAAAGCTATCTCACACTGATTCAACACTTAGACAAAATTTTTGCAATCTTTACAAAACACCAATTTTGAGCTTAAAAATAAGCAACTAAACAGATCTTTATGACTAATAACCTACAAACAGATTACGCTTTGGACCACAAGGCTTATTATCAACAATAAAAGGACTTTGAAATCAGGATAAGCAACAATAAGCAATGATGAAAATGCATTTCTCAAAACTTTTTGAACATTTAAGTACGGCTAAAAGATTTGATCCTAATTGTTTTAAGACTTGTACAACTCAAAAACATCAAACTATCCACCAAGATTCAAAAGCATGATCAAATAAGCAGATAAAATAAGCTATAAGCTAACAGATTCGAACAACACTTTGCATAAAACCTTAAATGAATTTTTAAACCTTGAAAACCTCAAAAACAGATTAAGACTACTAAATAAATCTAGTTAAATATGACTTAGTGACCAAAATGGTTTTCTAAACCCCTTTTGACCCATTTTGTAGGCTAAACCAAATACCCCTTTAAGTATTTTTCTTCACTTTTTAAACTGAAAAATTTGATTTAAAGCCAAACTTTGCAAATACCAGATATTAAATAGGTATATTAGACACTTTTAAGCAAACTTCAACAACAAATAAGCACTTAAATAAGCTGAGACAGATTATGCAATTATAAGCTAAATTAGACAGAAATTTAAGAAAACTTAAACTAATGACTTCTAAACTACAAGACAAACATAATAAGCATTAAACATCAAAAATAAGCATAAATAAGCAAAGATAAGCAGGCAATAAGAACAAATAAGCAATTCTACAGTAGATAAGCTAAAAATGGAAAAATGAAGACTTACAAAAGCCCTTGCTTAAAGAGGACAAACAAGTGCTCTTAGAGCTATTCTACAAGCTCTAGCTTGTTGGAAACAAGCTAGTAAAACCCATAAGCTCTTCCATTGTAAGCTTATCATCCATTTGACCTTTTGAGTAATTTTTGGTGAAATAGGACTTAAGCTTTATAAGTTATGGAAAAACTTACAATGCTTAAGTTAACAGCTTAATAAAGTTATAAAAAGAGCTTTTGTGAGCTTGTGAAACAGTTTTAAAACATAATAAACTTTAACTTAGAAACAGGATTATAACATAAAAAGTCAATTTTTCATTAAATTTATAAATCAGTACAAGGCTTAAAAAAGATTACAATAGACTAGAAAACATTAAAATATAAGCTAAAAACTACTAAAAAAACTTAGATGCCCAAAGGCTTACAAATGAGCCTATTTATACTACACTAATGAAGGTTCTAGGTCTTGTGCTTCTTTGCTGAGAGGGATCCGAGAGTGTGTTTGTTATGTGAGATGAAAGCACAAAGTAATCTCAACCCTTCATCTTTCTTGGAGCCCAATCCCATCAATCTTGTCCATTGATTTCTTGTCTTTTCCCTTGTCCAATAGGTGGTTTTAGGATTGCCAAGGTGTATGCCAGCTGGGTTGTGGTCCTGGCGTGAGGTAAGGGCCGACAAGGTGGAGAGGATAAACAAGAATAGTACTTGTTAATTTTGGCGGGATGTGGGGGATGATAAACAGTAATTTGATGCAGGGTACAAGTTTGGGGTTATGGCAATTTTAGCCCCTGAAAGTTATATGTTGTATTGCAGTGTAAGTCCTTGGGGTGATAAAACTTTGGTCCTTGTAGTTTGTAAATGTTTACTGGTTTGTGTGTAATTGCACATACCTTTTACCTAATAAAACGACCCTAAAACGACCAAAAACGCACATAAAATTTCATAAATATGCTTGTTTTTGTATTTGTACAGTGTAGGTACCGGATATTCACTAAAAGAAAAAAACGAAGCCAAACCGGACAAAACCGAGCACGGATTTGAAAAGAGCGCGAAAAACCGAGGCCAAAGGTACAAAAGGATTAAAAACGGAGCTAAAACAGACATTTTCGGATCGACTAGACAACGTTTGTGCATTTAATGAAGTCAAGACGAATTCTAAGTCAACCCTGGGATACGGCATTGGAAAGGGCATGGAAAAACGAACCCGAAAACCTAATTGCCAAAAGTGGGCCCACCCGTACCCACCTAGTGGGCCCGGATCAGCCCACTTACATATTTCACTCAAATACACTCTTTTAAATTAACATAGGCCCATTTCCCTTTAATTATTATAGCCGGCCCAAAACAATAAAACCTGGCCCAACTCTTAACATACCACTCAACAATGTTAGCCCTTAACACACTAAGCCTTTACACCGTTAGTCCTAAAGGACTAACAATGTTAGTCCAAAAAGGACTAACGGTGCAATATCCTCCCAACCTCAAGGATCAATAATGAACAAAACAAGGACCATGACTGCAAAACTACATTACACTTTGAGGGGTCAAATGTGCCATTCTACATAACTTTAACCCTGCCCCTTTAAACCTTTTCCCGCCATACATCAAAACCCTACTATACATCTCCCCCATGTGACCCTGCAATAACACGACATAAAACCCTTAACCTTTTCCCCCCACTACAAACAAACCAGCTTACCCACACCACAAAACCACGCTGGCAATCCCTATTCACCTAATTGGTCAAGGAATGAGACAAAAGATTCAAGGGTTAGGATTGAGTTCTTGGAGGCCAAGAAATTTCAAGGGCCATGATCATGTTTTGTTACCTCTCAGAATGAAAACACAACAGGCACACAGCTGAAGACTTTTGCAGCTTATAAATTGGAAAGAAGACAGAAGTTGAGGGGATGTAGTATGTAGAGTAGCTTTTAATTTAGTTTAGTTTAAAATTGTATGTTTTAAATTATGTTTTAAATTCTGTTTGTTAAGCTTTTGTAATCTTTCAAGTTTAATGAAAATTTTAGTTTAAGCTTTTTTTATGCAAATTTGTCCACTGTTTTTCTATAAATTGATTCAGCTCATTTTAATGCTTAACTATGTGTACTTGTTGCTTATTTGTGTTCACTACCACTTGTTCATCAGTTGTTGTCAAAAACTTTAGCTTATATCAGTCAAAACCAGCTTTAAAAAGGTTTTTACCAAGTTAAAGGAATGTTTGGCATAAGACTTAAAACGGGTCAAAATTGCTTTAAAATTGTTGTGGGTTATCAAGGCAACTTGGTCAAGCTTAAATCTCATCTTATAATCTGCTTTTAAAGTTTTTATAGTTATTAATCAGTTTTTTAAAAAGTTTTTCTATCAAAGGTTGAAACTGTAGCTTTCAAAGTTTTTAAAATTACTCATATTGGATCTTTGCTTAAAATATGTTGTTAAGGCCTGTTTTATGTCTCATTTTAAGTATTAATGCAGTAGCAGAGGAGTAGTTTTAGTTGTAATTTTTATTTTTATTTTTAAAATGTCTTAAGTTATGTTTTCTTGTGTTTAGATTTCTATCAAAAAGCCTTTGTAATCTTTTTTTTATTAATGAAATTTCCATTTTCAAGTTTTTAGTAAAAACAGTCTTTGATATCTCCTAACTGCTTATTTGTTTACTTAGCTTATGAGTGCTTATTTTCCTGTCAACATTGCTCCTTTATGTTTGTTTTTACTTATTCATTAACTTTGTTTGCAAACTTTAGCTTAAAACAGCTTTTACAATAAAAAAAATGTGCAACACCCTTTTAAAGGGGTGTTTGGGTTAACTGCTCAAAATGGGTCAAATTTGTGTAAAACCACTTTGGGTCAGTTTGTCTGTTTTCACAAGCTCATTGAAGTCACTTTAATCAGTTTTTAAAAGGTTTTACAGTTTAAATATGAGTTTTGTAGTTTTATCTTAAAATGCTTTAAATCTGTCTTGACAAAACAGATTATTCTAGCTTATTTGATAAGGCCTTGATATTAGCTTTTAAGTACTGTTTTTATGCCTTGTTTAGTCTCCAAATGCAGTAGAAGTAAGTTAAGCATGATAATTTTTGACCATTTTGAGTTATGCAAAATTCTGTCCTAGTTTTTATTGCCTTGTTAAGGTCATAGTTCAGCAGCCTAAATTAGATAAGCCCTTTTAGTTTTAAGCTATGATTTTTAGAATATAAGCTCAAGTCCTTTTAATAGCTTATTTAAGGCTGCAAATAAGCACCCCTTGTCCTTTTAAGAAATCTAAAATCAGCAGCTGCTGAGTATATTGCCCTATTTCACTTGCTTTTTCTTTGCTTATTTGTTGTTCAAAATGCCCACTTTTTGTTCCTAGGTGCTTATTGGCTGCTAACCTCCACCTGTGTTTAACTTTTGTCTTTTACCTTTTGCTTATTTGTTCTAAAAAGTAGCTTAAAAATGACTCCTTGAACTGTTTTGCACCTTTTACTTAGCTTTAGCTTATTTGCTTTTTCTAGCCTTTTTGCTTATTTATTCTTAGCTTATTTTGGTTTCTACTAGCTTATTAGGAGTAGGGCATCATCTGTTTTTGCTTATTTTCTTTTTTCCTTTAGCTTATTTAGCCTTGAGATGCTTAACAGTTTAGCAGTTTTAGCTTTAGCTAAGTCTCTTAGCTTATTTGCTTATTATAGTTTAGGATTCTGCTTATTTTATATTTAGGGGTGCTCATTAGGTGTAGGGTAGTTTGTAGTTTGCTTATTTACCTTTTTATTTTGCTTATTAGTTCTAAGATAAGCCCTTAGTTTAAAAGTCTCATTGTCCTTTGTTAGTTTAGCAATATGTCTGTTTTTAAAAGGGCTTTTCCCAGCTTATTTTTAGATTTCATAAAATGTTCTAGTTACAAAATATGCTTATTTTAAGGTGCTTATTAAGTTTGTGCAAAAAAAAGTAAAAAAAAATGTTTAATAAAAAGGGGAGAATGCCAGGACTCGAACCCATGACCTCCCCCTTTAACACCAAAGCCTCACACACACCTCTGCTAACACTAGTGCCCTTGGGACTTTTCTATTTTCTTTTGAACAAAATATTGTTTTACCCCCTTTTTGCCCCTTTAAGCTAATAAGTTGTTTTAGATTATTAGACAGCTTATTTGATAAACTGTCTTCACCACTTTATTTTTCTTAAATCCAGCATACATTAAAGTATTTTCCTGCAATTTTTCAGAATTTTCCCAATTAATTTACCATTTTTAAGGAATTTTCTTTTTAAAACTGTTTTTAAATCATAATAAATAAAATAAAAGTAAAAAAGATAAAATTCTTTTTTTCAAAGTTTTCTTTTATCATTTAGGACCTAGGAAAAATAAATTTGCATCCGTAGGGTCAAAATTGTAAGATTTCGTTTTTTAAAGAACGGGATCCGATCCCGTTCTCGTTTTCTTCGCATTTTTAGCTCAAATCACTTTCGTTTTTGGTCTAGTTTTCTTTGTTCTTACTTTTTAGTCACTTAGGGTTAATTAAAAATTAAAAAATCAATTTAGGATTAAATTTCGACAATTTAGGTTTTTATGTCGCGTTCGTTTCTAATTCATTCGCATCCGTAGGGTTAATTTTGCGAAATTTGGTTTTTTAAAGAACGGGTTTAAAATCCCGTTCTCGTTTTCATGTTTTAACTTTAGACACCTTTATTTTTATGTTCCCGTAGACTTAGGATTTACTTTTATGCCTTTTTTATGCTTTCCCGTAGTTTTAGGTTTAAATTCCCGTGCCTTTTTATGTTTTTCCCGTAGTTTTAAGTATTCCTTAGTTAAATTTCCATAATTTCTCGTAGAATTTAGAAAACCAAATCAAATCCTTCTTTCATTCAAGCATCCAAAAGTCAAACCAATAACGTGACCGTCAATTTCACGCCTCGTTGGGGATAAACGACCCGGGAATCACGTACTTCCCGGTTTTACTACAATTGATTTTGATTGATATTTTTGATTCTTATTATATATTATATTATATATTTAATATATAGTAAAGGGTTGAATTTATCATAAATCAATTTTTAGCGCCGCTGCCGGGGAGGTGTGTTGCGACAATATCGTTACGGTTTGACGATTAGTGTCTTGAAGACCCTTCCTCGTGAAGTTATCAATTTCGTTTGTGAATATTTTCTTCTTATTTTTATAAAAATATAAAAATATAAAAATACAAAAATATTTTTCATTTCTTTTAAAAAATATATATAAAAACATTATCCTTAATTATCAATAAAAATCATCATCAATATAATGCTCTCGACTGAGGCATTATCATAATAAGTTCTCAAACCAAAGATTTAAAACTTGCCTTTGTGTCACTTGTGAAATACAGCTCACCTTTGATTGATAAACAAACTATAAGAGGGGTTTAAGGAGGGTTGTTCCAACGAAGTACGACCCGAAAGGAGAAGGATTTTAATAGCTTCGCGCTTTCCCGCTCCTCCGCTCCTTTGTGCGTTTTTCTTTTAAAGAGCTACCGTGAAACAAGTTGATTATTGGTTTAAGTTATTCGAATCTCATTTTTGTCCTTTGATAAGTGCTTAATTACACATATCTTTTACCTCTAAAAACGAGCTTAAATGACCAAAAACAGACAAAAACTGCCAAATATATGTTTGTTTTGCATTTGTATTGTGCAGGAAGTGGATATCAACAAAAAGACAGAAAACCAAGCCAAAATGACAAAACTGAGCATGGAATGGAAAAGACTGTGCAAAATCAAGGCCAAACGATACCAAAAAATGACCAACGTGATCGAGTCAATACAACGACATCAGGCAGTCAAACCGGAGCCGCACTGAAGAATACTATTGAATGCAATCTTAACCCATCTGATGGGCCGGGAAAGCCCAATAGTATAACTATGAAGACTGTGAAGACCAAATGGGCCCTCAATCAATTACAACAGCCCATTTGTGTGCAATTGACAAAGACTGTGAAGACTTTGAAGGCCCAATCCTAGCCCAGTTACAGCCAATCTCAGCCATTGTACACACAAAACCCACTCCATAACCTTATTGGGCTTGAAAAAGCCCAATAACCAACCCTGTACCTTATTGGGCCTTAAAAAGCCCAATAACATAAGCCTGTACCTTATTGGGCCCAAACCCAAACCCAGTGGGCCCAATACAAGCCCAATACTCTTTTTATAAAACTCAAGGACCAAAAATGTAAATTTTAAAAACCTTGTTTTATAATTAAAAATGATAAAAATAAAGAAAAGGGCCAAAAATGCCAAAGTTTGAAAGTTATTTTATAAAAGAAAAAATGGTTTAATAAAACACAAGGGCTGAAATTGCAAATTCCCAAAACCCCTTTTTACCCTTTTAGTAATAAACAGCAGGGACCATTCTTGCAATTTGCCAAATCCTCTTTATTCTTTTGTTATAAAAAACGGAGGGACCAAAAGTAACACTTTCCAAACCTCTATTATAACTAAATTCGGCTAAAATAGAAATGAAAAGAGAGAAAGACATGAGGGGCCATTTTTGCACCATCCCCAAAACTCTCATTTAAACCTGCAACCCACCCCCTGTACACTCCCGTACCCGCCAAAACCCAAACCCCCATTTCCCACGGTTTTATGGCCAAACCACCTCTCCAGTACACACTCACAGCTCACCCACACCTTTCCCCACAACCCAATGCCCCTATATCCCCTTCCCTGCCCTGGCATATCTTACAAACCCGAGACCCCATCTTATGGCTAAGATGAGTTTAATGTAGCACATTGCAATCCAAGGGCTGAGAAATTTGGTTGGAAGACTTTCTACAACACACAACAACACATTAGAAGACAAAGAAAGGCTTTTGAGCCTCTATCAAAGAGAAGGAGAACAAGCCGACACTCATTACACCCTGTTATTTACTTTTAGTAGTTTAAAAAATTTTAATTAAAATATGCTTAAATTGTATGTACTATCGGTTTATTTTTAAGTTTTAGTGTACATACATTCAGTTTTAATAAAAGTTAATAGTGTTTTGTGAAATTGCTATTGTCGAAATTTGAAATATAATTTAAGCATGTTTAATTCTGTTTAAATTTTTAAATATGTGAGTTAAAAGTTTTACTAAAAATCCACTTGTAATCAATTATCTATGCCCTCTTTAACCAAAATCAGTTTAAAACACCTTTTTTTATATAAATAAGGGGGTGTTTGGTTTAGCCCCAAAATGGGTCGATATAGGAGTATGGTTTGTTGGGTCCAGACCTCCACTCAGCCAATCCTTGCTGAGGTGTGGTGCTCATTAGGATCCATTTTAACTATAATTTTTTAGTGTAAAAGTAAGTTTTTAAGGGTCCTTATTAAAATGTCAAAATTTGAAATAAGCCAAATAGAGCTTAATGCTCCAGCTTGTGTAGACATCTTAACACACCTTGTGTGCATATTTGATGTAACTAGCCCTTTCAAGACACCCATGTTCCTGTTATTATGAAATTGACCAACCAAGTCAAATCACCTAATGTCATAGTGTCTTGTCGAACCCTTAATTTCAAGCCACAAATTCAGCAACTTTTTCTTAACCTTAAGCTCTCATAGTTTGGAAATAAGCTCATTTGCCTCCCTTATAAATCTGTTTGTGCTTGGATTTGGCTAAAAAGCCCTTTAGAGCTTATTTTCATAAGCCCAAATAAGCCACCTCAGTGCTGAATCTCCTCCCCTGGTGCTAGCACCTAGATTCAGCACTCTTTATCTTGCTAATTTTGTATTAAGCACTTAGTTATTTTAGCTTTTATATGCAGCTTATTACTAGTTCTTTAAGCTCCCAAAGTCTTATAGCTTATCTCCCTTTCTAGGTTAGCTTAAATTAGGCTTAAAGTCCCCTTTTTTCTGTTTTTATAATAAAATGTTTTAGAATAGCTTATCTCATTTCCAGCTTATTTTAGGGCTTATTCTAGAAACCTTAGCTTATTTAGGACTCCCCTCTCCTTATTAACTGTTCCCCATTAGTTGTAGCTTATTTTGTTAGCTTAAATCCCATAAAAAGAAAATTAAAGCTCGATAAGCTTAAGTGAGCTTCTGCAGGCCACCAAAAAAGCTCACTTTTCTAGCTTATTAAGTTAGATTCAGCACTTGTCCCTTTTGTAGAAAATGATAAGCTCAAGCCCCTTAACAACTTTGCTTTTATAGCTTTTTGATAATAAGCTGTTTGGACTTGCTTTGTAATCGGGGTCCACTTCAGGGACTGTTTGTGTAATTTTGTCTTTTTATAGTTCTAATTTTAGTCCCCCTTTTGTCAGATTTTGTTGTTTCCTCCCCCGTTAGTCCTTGTGTCCTTTCACTGTTAGTCCCTATAGTTAACTTTTGTTAGTTTATTTAATTTAATTAATTAAATTAGGTTAAAATTTAATTAGTTTAATTACTTTAATTTTAAACAGTAACTTTTGGGCATTTTTATATTTTTAGAATTGTTAACTTTTTCTTTATTTAATTTTATTTTTTCAGAATTTTTATAACTTTTATTTTTTGTCTTTTTCTATTTTCTTAGTTTTAATTAGTTATTAATCTTTAAAAATTCATAAAAAAATCCAAAAATTAATAAAAAAATATTTTTCTTTTTTATAAAATTTTCTTTTGTCATTTAGTGTCTAGGAAAAATATAACATTTAGTATAGGTTTAATTTTTTATAAAATTCAGTCTTAGACCCGTTTTACCGAGTGCGTTTTACCGTTTCTTTTCGTTTTACATTCAAACGACCTCCGTTTTAGTTCTAGTTTTCTTTATTTTTCAAATTAACTTAATTAGAATTTAATTTTGATTTTTAATTTAATTTAGCATTTATTTTCTTAATTTTTAGTATTTAGGTTTCCCGATACCTGATTCTGTTCCCCGTATTTTAGTATAGATTTAATTTTAGGATTTCCCTATAACTAATTTTGGTTTCCCGTAGTTTTTTAAGATCCCCATTTTCCTAATATCTGTTCCCTAGATTAAATAGGTTTTTATTTAATTAATTTTAGTTGATAATTAAATCAGAGTTTCCATCATATATAAATAATTCTTCCTCATTTCACAGTTCTCATCAAACGCAGGATTACTTTCAATTTGGCAAGCCTTCGTTGGACCTACGACCCGGGAATATCTCTTCCGGAATCTTTTTATAATTGATTCTATCTTTGTGTATATTTATCCTTTTTTTGGAATGACCTTTTGCATTTGCGGTCAAGGGCATTCGGTTAGATCTGTATTAGGGTTGCTAAATAATTGTATACTATTTTTGCGAATCAATTTTGGCAGGCCGATGGCCTGGGGAGCATTTGCTAACGATGCTATCTGCCTTTGATCGAACTTGTCTATATTAATATATCATATTAAAAACACACAAATATTTTCTTTCATCTTTTTATTAGTATAAATAATATAGAAAATTAAAAAAACCAAAAAAAATCACAAATATAAAAAAAATATCCATAAAAATTAAAATTCACTAATTGGTAAAATACAAAATATAATAATCTCACACTGAGGGTATTATCATGAAAGTACCGGTGAACTACTGAGTTCCCAATCGAAACCAAAGATTTTAAAACTGGCCTTCTGTGTCACTTACGATATACGCTCACTCACATTCTGATTGACAAACTATAAAGTGGGTATATAGAGGGTTGTTACGTGAAAACAACGACTGCAGGCACAATCAAATCGATAGATCCCCCATACTAGAATTAAACATTGTCCTCAATGTTTTAAGAAGGGTCTCTACGTAAATCCTAAGCCGTTTATTAAGTATGCTTAAAGATAAACGTTAGTCGATTAGATTAGGATATTGGATTTCCCAAATGAAGCTGAGGATTTGAAGCTCTTGTGATCGAAGGACAAAACCGCGAGCACGAGAGGCTTCAAAAATCCGGGACAATCCTGGACAATCACAAAAACACAAGCAAACGAGAATGGAAAGAGGCAAGCCTCTCACAACAAAAAACACTTATTCATTACTACATAATATAACTAGGATAAGCATGGGGTGCCTCCCACGAAGCGCTTGTTTAGGGTCACTAAGCTTGACCCAATCCCCGAATTCATTTGTCCTTGGGGAAGGTTTGGAGATCCGGGACAACCAATTGTGGTACGTCCCCTCCAAAGTAGTGCTTAATTCGATGACCGTTCACCTTGAAATTTGGCCTGGAGTTTTGAGATAACTCAACGGTGCCATATGGAAAGACATGGGCAATGGTGAACGGTCCGGACCAACGGGATTTTAACTTGCCCGAGAACATCTCTTCGAGAGTTAAAGAGGTAGGTCTTTGATCACCGACGTTGAAAACACGGTTTTTGATCTTTGAGTCATAATGCCTCTTTGGATTTTCCTCTTAAGAATTAAAAGAGTTTCTCATGGCATGATCACGAAAGTTCATTAGTTCGATGGTTGAACTTTACAGGTGATCGCCGCGTTCTCAAGGTCAAAGTTTGCATGCTTTAAGGCCCAGTAGGCTTTGTGCTCGAGCTCGATCGGTAGATGGCATGCCTTTCGTATACGAGCTTGTATGGAGAACACCCGATGGGTGTTTTGTAAGCGGTACGGAAGGCCCAAATGCATCATCTAGTTTATCTACCAAAGATGCACCGTTCTCGCCCACGGTTCTATTCCAAGGAATGTCGTTTCAGCCACGATTGGATACCACAATTTGCCTACTTGTTTGTGGGTGGATACGCGGTGGAGAGACGGTGATAACTCCAATTTAAGCATGACCTTGAGCAAATTTGGTCACTGAAAAAAGGTTTTCCGCGATCACTTAGATACACGAGGGGCACCGAATCGGGCAAAGAGAGATTTAAGAATTTGCACATAACTCTCGGAGCGTTGTAGATCGGAGCGCATTTCGCTCACAGCCCATTTTGACAAATAGTTCGAACGCCGCTACACGAGTATGGTATATGTTCCGCTTCTGAAGACGGGAACGGCCCCAATGAAATCGATGCCCTACACGACAAAGAATTCACAAACTTGGATGGAACTTTTAAAGCCAGTTCATCACGCTGTCACAAAATTTTTCCTTGACGCTACTAAGTGTCACAATCAAGTGACCAAGTCATGGGCAACTCGGTAAAACGGTAGGCCCATAAAATCCTGATTCAAAAACCTTTTTGGCTGTAGTAAAGTTGGCGATCCGTAATGTCCCCGGTTTGGGTCCACAATGGCAAGCTTGTGAGTATGTCCACAGTTCTTGGCCAGCAACACACCGCCAGAGATCTTTGATACCGCACATATCTTGAACAGATCGAGGGTCGACCCAAAATAATGTTTAACACTCCGTGAAAAACTTTTCGTTTTCTGGACGACATCCCCTTTAACAATGAAAATCCCCGCGTGGTAATTTTGCATAAATCGGCAAACCACGGGTACTTTAATCAACACGAAAAGATCATCCATATTCATTATCCGAGATGAAACATTTCATTTAACACCATTGGTCGAGCACAATTTCAATAAGAATTTCTAAGTCGGGAAAGATGAACGGCGCGAGATATCTCTTGCTTCTTTTGTGTCAATTACATTAAATGTAATCTCTTGAGGAGGAGAACCCACCCGCAGTCACGCCTTCAAATCTATTTTTATCACAGATATATATAGGGCAGATGATCCGTGATACACTAATGCAAAAGTATCAATACGAGGAAAGCCCTGAAATAATATCACAGGCAAACCCCCCGCCAACCTACCATTAATTAACTCTCTCCGTCGTGGTGTAATGCGATTCCGCCTCGCTCATTGTTTTACTAGCATAGTGTATAGGCCTAAAGTGTTTTTCATGACGTTGCCCCAAGACCGCACCTATGGCAAAGTCGCTTGCATCGCACATAAGCTCAAAGGGCAAGTCCCAATCGGGGGCAATCAAGATTGGAGCTTCGGTAAGTTTTTTCTTTAACGTTTCAAAAGCTTGAATACATTCATTGGAGAAGATGAACGGAGTATTTTTCTCAAGAAGATGAGTCATCGGTCGGGAAATTTTGGAAAAATCCTTAATGAACCGTCGGTAGAAACCGGCATGACCGAGAAAACTCCGAACACCCTTGACGGTGGTGGGATGAGGTAACTTAGCAATCACATCGACTTTGGCTTTATCGACCTCAATCCCATTTTTGGAAATCTTATGGCCAAGGACAATGCCTTCCTTAACCATAAAATGACTCTTTTCCCAATTTAGACAAAGATTGGTGTCTTCACACCTTTTGAGCATCTTGTCCACACGATGAGGCAGTTTTTGAATGATATCTCCAAAGACCGAGGAAGTCGTCATAAACGACTTCCATCGTTTTTTTCGATCATATCATGAAAGGATAGCCATCATAACTTTGGGACGTGCCCGGTGCATTGCATAAGCCAAAAGGCATGCGCGGTAGGCGAAAGTTCCATAAGGACACGTGAAAAGGTTGTTTTTCTTGTTCAATGAGGGGTTCGATGGGAATTTGAAACGAACCCGGAGAAAACCATAGAGAAAAACTAATAGTACTCGTTTCCCGCTAATTCTCAAGCATTTGATCATATAATGGTTGTGTAATGTTGTCTTTACGGGTGGCTCTTTTAACTTTCGGTAGTCAATGCACACACGCCATCCCGTAACCAATCGAGTAGGAATTAACTCGTTTTCATCATTTTTAACAACAGTAAAGCCACCTTTTTTCGGTACGCAATGTACGGGGCTTACCTAAGGGAACTATCTGTGATGCTGGGTAAATGTCAAAATCCGGCATCAAAAGTTTTTTAACCTTATTTTGTGACAATCGTGGTTATTTTTGATTCACCGTATTATGGTGTGACCGCCGGTTTGTAGTCCTCTTCCATAAGAATCTTGTGAGTACAAAATTCCGGGTTCATACCCTTAATGTCGGAGAGTTTCCAAGCGATGGCTCGCTTGTGTGACTTCAAAACCTTTATGAGAGCGGCTTTTTCCTTGACACTCAAGTCTTTAGCAATTATGATGGGCAACTTGTTGTCACCTTCCAAAAATGCGAATTCGAGATGAGGAGGTAAGTCTTTGAGTTCGACCTCGGGAGGTTCATCAATTGAAGATTTATCGGTTTTAGCTTCACAAACTTTAAGTTCTTTTCGAGTTTCAGGCAAATAATTTCCTTGAGTGAGAGGGGGTAATGATGGATCATCATTGAGAAATGATTCAAGAAGAAGAATGTCCCTCTCCGGGTCATAATAAGAATCATCAACTTCCGGTGAAGTTGGATCATCTTTGATAGCGAGGAAAGCATCGACTTCCTCGAGAAGAAAATCACTATCCCCGGAGGGAGTGAGAGTCGGAGAAGAGGTAGAAACAATCGGGTCATAATAAGGAGTGGGATTGCCACTCGCGATCACATCAGAGAAACTGAGAACTTCTTGAGAATACTCCTCACAAGCCATTTCAATGACGTCGATTCGGTTAACCGAATTATCATCGTAATTAGAGGAGTATCTCGAAGTTTAATCAAGATTGAATGTTATGGCTTCTTTTCCAACTCGAAGAGTTAATTCTCCTTCGTAAACATCAATCAAAGCACGTTCGGTCTTTAAGAAGGTTCTCCCGAGAATTAGGGGGACTCGGGGATCGGCATCAAAGTCTACGACTACAAAGTTGGCCGGGAATTGGAACTTTCCTACTTTTACGTCGACATCTTCGGCGATACCGATCGGTTGGGAGATCAAACGGTCCGCAAGTTCAAGAGTCATACAAGTAGGAGTGAGCTCCGGAAGAGAAAGCTTTTTCCACATGGATAATGGCATGAGATTTATGCTAGCGCCAAGATCGGCCAAGGCTAAGCACTCATCCATTCTGGGAAAATCACACGGTATGAGAAATTTGCTGGGGTCTCCAAGTTTTTCGGGTAACTTTTTGAGGAGAACCGCCGAACAATGCTCATTTAAAGGCGTCCTAGCCATTTCACTTAATTTTTCTTTGTTTCCAATTAAAGCTTTAAGAGTCGAGGCAAATTTTGGCATAAGAATCAAAGCATCCGTGAGGCTAATTTCGAAACTCAAATCTTTAAAGATTTCATAGAATTTCTCAATTTGGTCGTTAGCTTTTTCACGGCGCCTTTCATCATTACGTCTCGAAGGATACAGAATTGATGGTTTCGGGTTAGGCATCAGAGCACTAACGGGAGCAACAACGGGCTCAGAATTTGGTACTTGGGGTTGATCTTGGACAACCGGAGGTTGGACGTCTTTGGTACTTCCGTTATTAGTAGGAGGCACCGTGTCCTTTGTCACCTCGGTTTCACGTTCCACTACTTTAGGAGGAGAGAATAAGAGGAATCATGGGTCCTTGATAAGCAACACCGCTTCGGGTGGTAATACCCTTCAAGTCTACCTTCGGGTTAGTAATGGTAATTACTAGAAAGAGTCACTGACCTGAAGTAAAGCTATGGAATTCATGAACTTGGTAAGCAAATCGGTTAAATTGGTCATTTGATTTTGCATGTTTTGGGTTTGGTTTTGCATATTTCTCATAACCGCATCATTAGCTTTGATGTAGTTTTGAAAATCATCCTTCGACACACCTTGTGTTTGCGGAGCCGGAGCTTGGTAAGGTGGAGCTTGGGGAACCGGGGGTTGATTAATCGGGGGTCGGTAAATTTGGCCTTGGTTGTAATTATTCCCCCGGTTTTGGTTATTTCCTTAGTTTTGTTGAACGGGAGGAAAACCGGGAGGTCGAATTTGATTAGCAATCGGGGCTCGGTAACCGGTATTTCCTTGATTAATATTAGCTGAGGCGGCTTGGGAGACATACTCTTGAATATTGTCACGATAAACGTTGCCATCGGTGGCGGGACAATTTTGGTAAGAATGAGCACCACCGCAAGTAACACAACTTTCCTCGACCGCTTTTACGGGAGCGGGAGCTTGGGATTGGTTTTTCTTATCGAGAAGTAAAGCTTTCACCATATCTTTAAGTTCGGCAACATCGGGAGAAATACCGGGGGTAGAAGAGCTCGAACTCACTTTGGCAACAACCGGTTTGTTACGTGAATTATGAACTTTGGATTTGCTCTCAATGATTCTTAGGCAATCACAGGGCATTTTATCCAAAAAGTTACCACCCGCGACAGAATTCAACGAATCTTGATCATTAGAGTTCAAAGCATTATAGAATGTATCGAGTTGATGTAATTTCGAAAATCCATGATGTGGGAATGCCCGAAGAAGATCGTTGAATCGGTCCCATGCCTCGTAGAAAGTTTCATCAAATCGTTGTTGAAATCTCGTGATTTCATTCTGAAGATTTGTTGTTTTGGAAGGGGGGAAGAATTTGTTGATGAATTTCGAAACAAGATCATCCCATGTGAGAATCGATCGAGGGGGTTCTTTTTCAAGCCAAATCCGGGCTGCACCCTCGAGGGTAAATGGGAAAAGCATAAGCTTTACCGACGTACTCGGGACGTTCGGGAACTTCATCGTATAAGTGATCTTGTTGAAATAACGAATGTGAGCATGAGGGTCTTCTTTGTCATGTCCGAAGAATTATTTGTTTTGAACGAGGGTAAGCAAACCGTGCTTAAGCTCAAAGTTGTCCGCGGTGATCTCGGGCACAACGATGGCATCCTCGTAACCCACGGTGGGTGCTTCGAGCAATTGAGCCATAGTACGAGTATCGTCCATCGTAACTACGGGAGGAGCTTGATTTTCAATAGGTTCCACAAGATTAAATGGTTCAACAAAAGTCGGGTTGACTTGTTGTTGTTGACGGTTAGAATTACGAGATTGAGAACGAGTACGCATGCACTAAAATGTAAAAAGAAAATTTATACTAATTTTTTTTGGTTTTTGATTTTTTTGATTTTTCAACAATGTATTCACACAAAATTTTAAATAAGGACAATGAGATAAGACACTTAAACCTAATAATCAACAAGCTTCACGGTAGCTCTCTAAAAGAAAAACGCACAAAGGAGTTTGTTTAACTTTAAAAGGTGAGCCGTACCTCGCGAGAGACACAAAAGGTAAGTTTTTGATCTTTGGTTCGGGAACTTATTAATGGATAATACTTCAGTTGAAAGTATTATATGTTGGTGTTCTTTTACCAACTTGGTAAATTTTTTATTTCTTTTTATGGATAATGTTTTTATTTTTTTGGTTTTTCTTGTTTTTTTATATTATATATATACTAATAAAAGAAAAATCTTTTTGTATTTTTTTATATATGAAAATAAACAAAATAACTTCACACGGAAGGATCTTCAAACACAAATTGTCAAACGGCTCAACAATCGTATACAATCCTCCCCGGCAGCGGCGCCAAAAATTGATCAATTTTGACTATACCCTTTTTAAATATAAATATAAATATAAATATAAAATATACTTATAAATATATAAATATAGGGTAAGAATCAAAAAATCACAATTATAGTAATCCGGGAGTATGATTCCCGGGTCGTTATCCCCAACGAGGAATGCAATTGAAAGTCGAGAGTCGTTTTGAGAATCGATGCTTGAATGGAACAAGATTATGATTGGAATACAAAAAGATTTTTTTTTATTTAGATTAATTTTAGTATAAAAACAGAAACAAAAACTATAAAAACATTTATCCATAAAAAAAATTATCAAGTGGTAAAGAACACCAACATATAATACTTTCATCGGAAGTATTATCTATTTAATAACTTCCCAACATAAAAAAAAAATATCAAGTCTTTGCGAGGTACGACTCACCTTTTAAAGTTAAACTCCTTGTGCGTTTTTCTTTTAGAGTTTATGTTACGAGATGCGATGTTGATTATTAGGTTTTAAAGTGTTCTTTATGTCATTGTCCGTTATATTGTTTAAAAAACAAAAAAAAAATTCAAAAATAATAAAACCAAAAAATATTAGTATAAAATTTTCTTTTTAACTTTTAGTGCATGAGTACTCGTTCTCATGTCTCGTAATTTAACCGTCAACAACACAAGTCAACCGACTTTTGTTGAACCATTAATCTTTTGAAAACCAATTGAAAATCAAGCTTCCTCCCGTTAGTTACGCAATGTCGATACTCGTACTTATGTCTCAATTGCTCAAAGCTCTCCATCAAGTGGGTTACGAGGATGCATCGTTATGCCCGAGATCACCACGGACAACTTTGAGCTTATGCACGGTTTGCTTACCCTCGTCAAAACAAAACAATTATTCAGACATGACAAAGATGACCTCAATCGCTCACATCCGTTATTTCAACAAGATCACTTCTAGATGAAGTTCCAACGAACGTTCCCGAGTTACGTCGGTATAAGATTATGCTTTTCCCATTTTCCCTCAAGGGTATAATGCAGCCCGATTCGTGCTTGAAAGAACCCCCCTCGATCCGAATTCTCAATGGGATGATCTTGTTTCGAAATTCATCAACAAATTCTTCCCTCCTTCCAAAACAACAAATCTTCAAAATGAAATCACGAGATTTCAACAACGATTTGATGAAACTTTCTACGAGGCATTGGACCGATTCAATGATCTTCTTCGGGCATGCCACATCATGATTTCGAAATTACATCAACTCGATCATTCTAATAATGCTTTGAACTCTAATGACAAGATTAGTTGGATTTCGCCTGACGTGGTGGTAACTTTTCGGATAAAATGCCCGTGATTGCCTAAGAATCTCTGAGAGAAATACAAAGTTCGTAATCATGTAACAACCGTTTGTTACCAAATGTGAGTTCGAGCTCTTTCCACCCCGGTATTTCTCCCGATGCTGCCCGAACTTAAAGATATGGTGAAAGCCTTACTTCTGGATAAGAAAAACCAAAACCTAAGCTCCCGCTCCTGTGAAAGCGGTCGAGGAAAGTTGGGTTTTTGTGTGGGAGCTCAATTCTCGGAAAATTGTTTCCACGCACGATGGACACGTTTATCGTGACAATATTCAAGAATATGTTTCCCAAGCCGCGTAAAACTAATTTCAATTCAAGGGAAATACCGGTTACCGAGCCCTGATTGCTAATCAAATTTGACCTCCCGATTTTCTCCAGTTCAAAACAAGGAAATAACCAAAACCATTACAACCAAAATCGGGGGAATAATTACAACCAAAGCCAAATTTATCGACCCCCGATTAATCAACCCCCGGTTCACCAAGCTCCACCTTACCAAGCTCTAGCTCCGAAAACACAAGGTGTGACTAAGACCGATTTTAAAAGCTACGTCAAGGCTAATGATGTAGTTATGAGAAACATGCAAAAGACCAAAACCAATACTTGAAAATCAAATGACCAATTTAACGGGACACGCTTTCAAAGTTTGTGATTCAAGACCGCTATCTACCTCAAGGATTCAGGGAATTAGTAAGTAATGACATTACTAACCGAAGGTGATTTTTGTGGGTTTTACCACCCGAAGCAGTGTGCCTTATCAAGGACCACGATTCCTACTCCTTCGTCTTCTCCTTTAAAGTAGTGGAACGTAAATAGCAGAGGTGATAAAGGACACGGTGCTTCCTACTAATAAGGATGACCAATGTAGTCCAACCTCCGGTTGTCCAAGTTCAAACTCAAGTACCAAATTCTGAGCTGTTGCTCCCGTTAGTGCTCCGATGCCTAACTTGAAACCGTCAATTCCATATCTTTCAAGACGTAATAATGAAAGGCGCCGTGAAAAAGCTAACGACCAAATTGAGAAATTCTACAAAATCTTTAAAGATTTGAGTTCAAAATTAGCTAATGATGCTTTGTTTTCTTTATGCCCAAAATTTGCCTCGACTCTTAAAGCCTTAATTGGAAACAAAGAAAAATTAAGTGAAATGGCTAGAACTCCTTTGAATGAGCATTGCTCGGCGGTCATCCTCAACAAGTTACCTGAAAAACTTGGAGTCCCCAGCAAATTTCTCATACCGTGTGATTTTCCCTGAATGATGAATGCTTGCCTTGGGCCGATCTTGGTGCAGCATAAATCTATGCCATTTATCCGTCGTGGAAAATGCTTTCTCTTGCGAAGCTCATCCAATTGTATGACTCTTGACTTGCGGATCGTTCGATTACCCAATCCCGATCGGGATCGCCCGATGATGTCCTACCTAAAGTAGGAAAGTTCAAATTCCGGCGACTTTGTAGTCGTAGGACTTTGATGCCGATCCTCGATTACCTTAAATTCTCGGGAGATCTCTTCTTAAAGACGGACGTGCTTTAATGAGTTTACGAAGGCAAATTAACTTTCGTGTCGAAAAGAAGCCGTAAACATTCAATCTTGACCAAACTCGAGCTACTCCTCTAATTACGGATGAATATGACGGCGATCGAATCGACGTCATTGAAATGGATTGTGAGGAGTATTCTCAAGAAATACATGGTTTTTCCGATGTGATCGTGAGTGGCAATCCTACTCCTTACTATGACCTGATCGTTTCCTACCTCTCTTCTCTGCTCTCACTCCCTTCGGGGATAGTGATTTCTTCTCGTGGAAAGTCAATGCTTTCCTCGATCCTTGAAGATGCATCCAACTTCACCAGAAGTTGATGTACTCTTACTATTGATCCGGTGGGGGATTTCTTCTACTTGGAATTATGTCTCAATTGATGATCCATCATTACTCCTCCACTCAATTAAATTATTTGCCTAAAATTCGAAAAGAGCTTAAAGTTTTTGAAGCTAAGAATGATCAATCTTTAATTGATGAACCACCCGAAGTCGAACTCAAGGACTTACCTCCTCATCTCGAATACGCATTTTTTGGAAGGTGACAACAAGTTGCCCGTCATAATTGCTAAAGACTTGAGTGTCGAGGAAAAAGCTGCTCTCATAAAGGTTTTGAAGTCACACAAGCAAGCCATCGCTTGGAAACTCTCTGACATCAAGGGTATTAACCCAGAATTTTGTACTCACAAGATTCTAATGGAAGAGGACTACAAACCGGCTGTTCAACACCAAAGACGGGTGAATCACAAAATCCACAATGTCATCAAAAAGGAGGTTGAAAAACTTCTTGACACCGGATTAATTTACCCAATCTCGGATAGTCCTTGGGTAAGCCCCGTACATTGCGTACCTAAAAAAGTGGCTTTACCGTTATTGAAAATGATGAAAACGAGTTAATTCTAACTCGATTGGTTACGGGATGGCGTGTATGCATTGACTACCAAAAGTTAAATGAAGGCACCCGTAAAGACCACTTTCCACTAACGTTTATGGATCAAATGCTTTAGAGATTAGCGGGAAACGAGTACTATTGTTTTCTCGATGGTTTCTCAGGTTACATTCAAATTCCCATTGACCCTCATGATCAAGAAAAGACAACATTCACGTGTCCCTACGGAACATTCGCCTATCGCCGCATGCCTTTTGGCTTATGCAATGCACCGGGCACGTTCCAAAGGTGTATGATGGCTATCTTTCATGATATGATCGAAAAACAATGGGAAGTCTCCTATGGACGATATTTTTGGTCGTCTGGGAATTCATTTCGAAAATTGCTCTCTCGTTTGAAAGATGCTTCAAAGGTGCGAAGACACCGATCTTTGTCTTAATTGGGAAAAAGCAGTCATTTTATGGTTAAAGAAGGCATTATTCCTTGGCCATAAGATTTCCATAAAAGGATTGAGTTGATTAAAGCAAAGTCGATGTTGATTGCTAAGTTTACCTCATCCCACCTCCGTTAAGGTCGTTCGGATTTTCTCGATCCATGCTGGTTTCTACCGACGGTTCATTAAGGATTTTTCCAAAATTTCCTGACCGATGACTCATCTTCTTGAGAAAAAATAACTTCGTTCATCTTCTCCAATGAATGTTTCAAGCTTTCAAAAGTTAAAGAAAAAAACTATACCGAAGCTCCAATTAGGATTGCCACCGACTGGGGACCTACTTTTGAGCTTATGTACGATGAAGCGACTTTGCCTAGGTGCAGTCTTGGGGCAAACGTCTCTGAAAAAAAACTTTTAGGCCTATACACTTGTTAGTTAAAATAATGAAAGATGGTTTCGCATTACACCACGACGGAGCAGAAAGAAATGTTAGCCGTGGTGTATGCCTTCAAAAAATTCTGATCTTACCTCATCTTAAACAAAAGCATAGTGTATACGGATCACTCTGCCCTAAAATATCTCTTTGCTAAAAAAGATTCCAAGGCGAGATTGCTCCAATGGGTTCTCCTCCTTCAAGAGTTCACATTCAAAGTAATTGACACAAAAGGAGCCGAGAATCTCGCGGCCGATCATCTTTCTCGATTAGAAAATCCTTATGAAAATGTTCTCGACCCAAAGGAGGTAAATGAAAAATTCCCTCTCGAGACACTTAATATGGTGATTCTCGTTGTTACTCAAGGGAATAACCCCGTGGTTTGCCGATTATGCAAATTACCACGCGGGGAATTTCATTGTTAAAGGGATGTCATCCCAACAAAAGAACAAGTTTTTCAAGGATGTTAAACACTACTTTTGGGACGACCCCTTCTTGTTCAAAATATGTGCAGATCAAATGAAATTGGCGGTGTGTTGCTGCCAAGAAAGCTGTTGAAATATCACCAGCTTGTATAGTGGACCCACGGGGACATTACGAATGCCAAACTACCCACCGCCAAAAAGGTTTTTTGACTTAGGATTTTATTGGCCCCCCACGATTTTTATTCGAGCATGCCCAATGTCTTGGTCACTTCGATGTGACACTTGTCAGGTCAGGAAAAGTTTCACAACGTGATGAATGAAATTGCCTTAAAATAACCATCCAAGTTTGCGAAGTCTTTGACGTGTGGGGCATCGATTTCTGGGACCGTTCTCGGTTTTCACGAAGTCTGGAACAAATTACATACTCGTGGCCGTTGACTATTTGTAAAAATGGTTGAATGCGAAGTGCTCAATCCAACGAGTCCAAGGTTGTTTTGCAATTTCTTAAATCTCTCTTCGCCGATTTCGGTGCCCCTCGTGCTATCATAAGTGATTGCGGAACATTTTTTTGCAAATGAATAGTTTACAAGGTCGATGCTTAAATACGAAGCTACTTCATCCGTTCTCTCACTGCGTATTCACCACAAACAAGTGGGCAAGTTGAGGTATCCAATCGTGGCTTGAAACGAATTCTTGAAAGGACCGTGGGCGAGAACCGTGCATCTTGGTCGGATAAACTAGATGATGCACTTTGGGCCTCCGTACGCTTATATAAAACACCCATCGGGTGTACTCCATACAAGCTCGTGTATCGGAAAGGCATGTCATCTACCGATCGAGCTCGAGCACAAAGCCTACTAGGCCTTGAAGCATGCAAACTTTGACCTTGAGACCGCGGGTGATCATCGTAAAGTTCAACTCAATGAATTAAATGAACTTTGTGATCATGCCTATGAGAACTCTTTGATTATAAAGTGAATTCGAGAGGATCCATGACTCAAAGATCAAAAACCGCGTTTTCAACGTCGGTGATCAAGTCCTCCTCTTTAACTCTAGATTGAAGATGTTCTCGGGCAAGTTAAAATCCCGTTGGTTGGACCATGTTCCACCAACTACACAAGTCTTTCCTATGGCACCATTGAGGTATCTCAAACTCCAGGCCAAACTTTCAGGTGATATGGTCAATTCGAATTAGCACTACTTTGGAGGGGACGTACCAAAATTGGTTGTCCCAGATCTCCAAACCTTCCCCAAGGATAAATGAATTCGGGGATTGGGTCAAGCTTAGTGACCCTAAACAAGCGCTTCGTGGGATGCACCTCATGCTTATCCGTAGTTATATTATGTAGTAATGAATAAGTGTTTTCTGTTTAGAAGAGGTGTGCCTCTTTCGTTTCTCATTTGCTTGTGTTTTTGTGATTGTCCAGGATTGTCCCGGATTTTTAAAGCCTCTGTTGCTCCTGGTTTTGTCCTTCGGATCAAGAGCTTAAATCCTCAGGCTTCATTGGAATTCCAAGATCCTAATCTTATCGACAAAGTTTATCTTTATGCATATTAATAGACAGTTAGGTTTTACGTAGGAACCTTTTAAAACATGAGGACAATGTTTAATTCGAGTATGGGGAGGGGGGGTCTATCGATTTGATTGTGCCTGCAGCTGTTGTTTTTGCGTAATCCCGTTTTTACCACAAGAATTTCAAAAAATGAAAATTTTAAAAAAAATTTCAAAAATAAAATAAGTGTTTGTCACAATTTGACCTTTACATGCTGGGTAGTAGAATAAGAATAATTTTGGACCGATCGAGCGGTGTTGAGCTCTAGGCTTGTTCCTTACTTTTAGGCTAAGCGTCGCGAAAATTCTGCGAAAGAACGAAAAATGTAGAGTTGCTTTATGAGTTGGATGCTAAACAATGATTATTTGGAAATCTTAAGAGCTCATGTATGTAATTTGTGGCTTTTTCTCCCATAAGCTTCTTACGGATTTTTTACGTGGATATTTTGGAGATTAAACTTAAATCAACAATTTTTATGTAGTTAATAGCAAAAATTTTAGTCTTAGTTCAAATTTATACTTAAATTTTTCAAGGAAGTCTTCTACATAAAGAAAATACTAATAATATATGATGAAAAATGAAAAAATATAATAAATATAAACTGTGGGCTGATAAAAGTTTGTTGTATCTTGCCGGCTCACAACCGATGTTACAGCCTTCTAAAGAAAGCCCATAGTAAGAATAAAAATCCGAGACTGATAAAAGTTTGCTGCATCTTGCCGGCTCACAACCGATGTTGCAGCCTTCTAAAAGGTCGAGGGTTACAATTGCAATCAATGTTATGTTTAATATTAAGTGTGAATTAATAAATAGATCTCTTTTTGTTAAATTTAAATATGCTTTTGAACTTTGACTAATTCATTTTAAGTTTTTAAGCTATGTATATACGGGAAACCTAAGAGTTTTTGAAACCTAAGGTCTGTGAGTCCCGATACTAGTCTCTGTGGGGTGTCAAAAGCCTGGTCACTTAGCCGCAAGGTTGGGATGTGCGAGACGAATAGTCGTCTTCATGGGGATGATCTCGTCCTTCAAAAAATAAAAAATACTCAATTATTCTCGGGTGGAACGTGAAGCATAGAAAATTTGCAAAACGTTGATCCATGGTTGAAATTCAAAAATAGCACATTCACCTAAGATATAATTAATTGCTCGGATGTGAAAAAGTTCACAAGTTGCAAATATGAGTAGTGTTAGCATCTTAACTGATATTTAACTGTGATTTTGTTTTAAGCTTGGTTTGGAGCAAGTGAAAAGTCGGGGACGATGAATTTATCCCTTTGTAGGAAGCATTCTCGGATCGAAATGGCATGTTGTTCTATAATCCTAAAGGTTATGAAAATAAAAAGTCAAAAATTAGTTAGTTGCTAAAAAATAGGACAAAAAAATACAAAAATATAGGAAGAATTGTATAATTTAAAAGGGTAAATAATGGGGCTTTTCGAAACTCTTGATTCTTTAATTCCCCTCGATGAATACTTAGCTACTTTTCGAGGTAATTAGTCGAGGGGGATTGAGATTCTTAGTTTTCTAAGTGCTTACTTATAGCATTACGTGAGGACACGCAATATCTTAGTATGGGGGATTTTGGTATGTGTTTAATTACACATACCTTTGACCACTAAAACCGGACTTAAATGACTAAAAACGTACCAAAAATACATTGTATTTGTATGTTTTACATTTGTATTATGCAGGAAATGGATATCCAAAGAAAAGGACAAAAATAGAAGCCAAATCGACAACGAGCAATGAGAACGGAAAGAGAGTGAAAGAAATTCAAGTCATAACAAAAGTCAAAACAAAATGTCAAAGTTAAATCAAGTCAAAGTCAACCCCGAGAAGTGGAATTGGAAAGAGCATCGAAAACCAAACCCGAAAACCTAAATTGCCAAAAGTGGGCCCACCCGTACCCACCTAGTGGGCCCGGGACAGCCCACTTATATCTTATAAAAAAATAAATAAAATAAAAAACCCTTTAAACCATAAAGAATAAGCCAAGTCACTTAATACATAACCCGACCCAATTAACCAAAGCCCTAACAATTCTCCTTATAAAACATCCCGTTTACCTTTATAACACCCCCGTTAGTCCTTAAAAGGACTAACGGTGCAAACATAAATATAACTCCAAGGACTAAAGTTGTACCACTAAAGGACTATACTTGCAATACAATGTATAACTTTCAGGGACCTTTCCTGACATTTAACCTTATAACTTCAAAATACCCTGGGTAACTAATGTTCAATCATCTCCCAACACAAAACGTGTGTCTTTTCCCCTCTACCTCCATAAACCCTAACACTATTCCCTTTTCTTCTCCACTTTGTCTACACACCCTACACCTTATCCACAAATGCCACCTTGGCAATCTCCAATCATCCCTATTTCTGTCAAGGAATAAAGACAAGAAATCAATGGCTTTGATCATACAACTTGGGGAACACTCAATTTGGATGACTATGATGACATTTGTGACCTCTCTCACACAAGAAGCACACCTGCAAAAGCTTCCTAGAACCTTCCTTCAATTAGTATAAATAGGAGCCTTTGGGCACTTAGTCTTTTTACCTAGCATTTTTATTTTTCAGCTTATTTAGTTTTGATGTAATTTACCTTGTAATGTTTTGAAGTTTAATGAAATCTAAGTTTGTTTCTTAAAATCTGTTCTAAGCTCTTTTTGTTCTCAAGTCTTATTTAAGTCACTAAAAGCTTTCATTTAAAACCCTCATAAGCTGTTTAACCTTAAGCAATGGAAACTCTCTAGTTTCTTGTTGTTTAAAGAGTTGTTTCATTAAAAATCACTTAAAAATACTTGAAGAATCTTGGAGCATGGTAAATATTGGATGGCCATGGGTTTAGTGCTTATGTGGATAAGCTATAGGTTGGTTATAAGCTGATTTGAGTACTTGAATCATAAACAAAGCTTGGACTTTTATAAGTTTTTCATTTTTCATTTTCTTGCATTTTTACTGTTCAAGTGCTTATTTCTTGCTTATTTATGCTTTTTACTGCTTATTCAGGTTATTGATGCTTAGTTATCTTTGATTGTTCCTTGTATGTCCTTATTTGAGCTTTTCTTTTAAGACTGCTTATATTTGCTTTGTTACTGCTTATATTTCTATTTGCTTATTATAGTGCTTATTTGTGTGTTTTTATTAGTGCTTATTGCTAATTAGTCATTACTTTTTATCTGTTTTTAAAAACCATTGCTTAAAACTTTGTTAATCAGCCTAAAAAAAGACTTTTTCAAAATTAAAGGGGTGTTTGGGATAGTAGTGAAAATGGGTCAAAATAGGTTTAAAAACCATTTGGGTCTTTTGGCTAACTTTAACCAACTGTCTTTAGTTGTTCTTAATTAGTTTTTCAAAAGTTTTAAGTTATTAAAAATTGTTGATGGGTTTTTCTTCATGTTGTCTTTGAAACTATGGCTCAAAATTATTTTTAAAGTGCTCATTTGATTTAGTTATTCAAAACCTGGTTTTGAGTCTTGTTTTAGTGGTCTTTAGAGTATCTTAATGCAGTAGTTGATAGTCTTTTTGATTTACTTGTGTCTTGTTCAAAATCTGTCATAGTCTAGTTAAGTGTCTTTCTCTTTTAAAATCCCTTTTTCATTTTCAAAATTTCAGTTACTTAAACATGTCTTCTGAGGCTTAAAAGTTTGTGCATAGGCTCATTTTTTGGATGTACTCAATATGTTTTTCTCTTGCTTTTTCATTTTTAACCTTATTTACCAGTTGGTATTTGTTAGGCTGCTTTATCCGAACATTTTGTTAAGATAAACCAAGGTCGAGCACATGCTGGGACTGTTGTACATCAGGTCTTTCATTAGCCCTTTTAGTGGCTTACTTGTTTTTCAAATTCCAATTTCTTTGCAGTTTTAGAAAGCCCTTAGGACAGACTATAAGCTAGTGCAAGCCCTATTCCCATAAGGTTCTTCTAAGTGGTTTATTTTTAAGCCTTAAAGTCCCTTTTAGCTGTTTGTATGTTGTTTTTGGCTTAAGTGCTTATTTAGCTTATTAGTGCTTTCCTGTTTGAATTTCTTTATAAATTTTGTTCTTAAGTGCTTATTAGATGTAGTTGAGTTATTTGCCTTTGCTTATTTAATATTTCATTGTGCTAATTTTCCTTTTCATTAGCCAAAGCAGTCTTAAGTGTTTAACTTAGCAGTACCAATCATAAAAGTTTAGTACTGCTGGAGTTTAAATGTCATTTATGGCTTAATATAATTGTTCTTATTTGCTAAATTTTGTTCCTATTTGCATTTTAAGGTTGTCTTGAGATTGTGTTTGTTTATTC
This sequence comes from Tanacetum coccineum, assembly GCA_026074375.1. Lineage (NCBI taxonomy): Eukaryota > Viridiplantae > Streptophyta > Magnoliopsida > Asterales > Asteraceae > Tanacetum > Tanacetum coccineum. Next base: position 31,365 of record BQNB010001166.1, read on the forward strand.
TTGCTTTGTCATTTGCTATTCTGCTTCTTTTTAAGCCTAGCCGTTTTGTCTTTGTTTTCTTATGTTTAAAAATAAGCATCCTGTCTTTAACCGCTTATTTGTGGGCTTATTTGTGGTTTATAAAAAAAGTGTGTTTTACAAAAAATTGCTTTATTGTTGCTTTTATAAAAAAAGTTGTGAAAAATGGAAATTTGCAATTATTTGGGGAGTAGGGGAAGCCCGGTGAGCAGGTCTCGAACCGGGACCTAACCCCCAGCCAAAAACGTTTTATACACACACACTCTACACTCGCCCTTGGGACTTTTTCAGTTTTACTTTGCACAATTTATTCTTTATAGTAGTTTTAGGTAGTTTAGCTTATTAACTGTTTTCAGCTTATTTCACAGCTTATTCGATAAGCTGTTTTTCACAGCTATTTTTCTAGATCTCTCTTTTCAAGCTACTTTTCATGATTTTTCCAGTTTTTTTATAAATAGTTTAGTATTTTTAAACATTTAATTTCATTAAAATCGTTTTTAATTCATAAAAAATTATAAAAAAGTCAAAAAATAATATATGTCTTTTTTAGAATATTTTCTATTGAAACATTAGAAACCATAGGTAAATTATATTTGCTTTCGTTAGTGTTTATTAAATTGCAAAATTTGATTTTTTAAAGAACGGGATTGAATCCCGTTCATGTTTTTAGTGTTTTTAAGCTTAAATCTTTTCCGTTTTTGGTCTAGTTTTCTTTGTTCTAGCTTTTTTTAGTGGGGTCCCCAAAATTTAAAAAAGGGGGGGGGGAACTTATAAAAACCAAAAAGATCATTTTAGGACTTAATTTTGTTAATTTAGGGTTTTTAGGTCCCGTTTAGGATTCCCGTTTTGCGTTTTTAGTTAAAATTTGTCTTGCCTTAAGTGTTTTTAAGTTTTTGCCTTAGTTTTCCTGTAGTTTTAGATAACCAATATCAAATTTGTTCCATTCAAGCATCAATTCTCAAAACGACTATCGGCTTTCAATTGCATTCCTCGTTGGGGAAACGAACCGGGAATTATACTCCCGGATTACTATAATTGTGATTTTTTTGATTTTTATCCTCTTCTTTATATATTTATATAAGTATTTTATATTTTATATTATATATTTAAAGGTGTGAGTCAATCTTGATCAGGTTGCGGTCTACTTATATTTATAAGTTCGACGTCACGAGGATAGTGCAAGACGTAAGACACAAGTTTGGAAGATTCTACTTCTTCATCAAATTCGTTATACTCAGTTTTCTTCATCAGTAATCACTACATAGAGCCTACAGAGTTCGAGATTCAAGAGATGGTAAACATATTGGTTTCAGGGGAAGCTTATTGATTAAATGTTTAACCATCTACATGCACCATTTGAGGGGAAGTGTTTCGTTACTATGGTAGTCTTTTAGTACTATGCTAGTTTAATATTTCTACAGCTCAAGTCAATTTTTCGTATTTATGCTTCATGCGGGTATTTTGAGTATTGGAAGGCTGGTGGATTCAAGTAGTTGTAGTATATGGTTAGTAGCTGTGATGATCAAGTTGCATATCTACAAAAGACCCTATTGGTTGATGACAAAAAGTTGGAAGAAGTATACAGGTTATAATTTGCAGCTTATTATGTGTGGTGATTATGTTCAAGGAATCTTAGTCAAAGGGAAAGCATTGAAGATTTTGTTTCATTTAGAGAGATGATTACATCTCAACTTCTCTAGTTAAGGGGAAGTTCGTATGAGACTTTGTTTGTTTTGTCATCATCAAATAGGGGAAGATTGTTGGGATTCTAGATTTGATGAGACAAAATGAATAAAAGAATGAAACAAAAGGACTAAAATGTAATAAAGATTTCTCAAGCTGGTGGAGAAGATGAAGATAAAGATTAGATTTGGAACGATACCAGAAGATCTCGCTTATAATGATAAGATACATAAGATATTCTTAAAAGTTTTAAATATATTGTTTTTCTTTCTTCTGTTGTTAAGCCTTGATATCTCTCTATATAAAGAGAATCATAGGCGTTGTTGGTTTAGAGATCCATAGAAAACTAGAGCTCTCCCAATGAGAGGGTAGATAGTTAGATAGCAAGTCGACTGATGAGAGTCGAATAGTACACCATAGTGATGGTGTAGCACAAATTTATAGTTGGGGAAATAGGGAAATTGTTCAAATAAGCAAAAACCATATGATAACATTGATTGTGTTCTTATAATTCCGTTGTCATATCATCATAGTTATTGTTTCATTCCTAGATATATAAGATCTTCTAATCAAATCTTTGAGCTAATAACGTCTTTCATTGGTTATCAGAGCAAGTGGGCTCGTGTATCTAGGATGCTACAGGTTTATGCTACGAATTTTGTGAAGAAAATAAGATGTATTAGATCTTGATGGCTCGTGTTGAATTACTAAACCTTTTATTTAGGTTTTCATTATAGTCACTACTATGGGATCTGGTGCGTTACATGTTTTTAAATCATTCTGATTTGTCAAGGATCCATGATGTTACTAGTGATGGTGAGTCACCCACATGGGTGATGATGAACCCTAGTAGCGCATGATGTGTACTGCTACTTTTTATGTTAATACTGCTGTTGTGTTTGAAGAGAGATGGAAAAAGATATGCGTGCATGATAATATACAGGCTGTTCGTGACAAAGAGATCTTTATAATGAATGAAAAGATTTATTATAAAGAAAGAAGATGATTTGGTTATTCGTGAGTAAATGTGGAAGCGATTCTTGATGTTGCTGACTTTTGAAATTGTTTCCATATATTGTAAAAGGTATTGGCTATGATCTGGCATGGAAGTTATGGTTAGTGATCGTGATTGAATGAGAAATCCCTAATATTTAGGGATTCTGATTTATTCCTAAAATAAAACTTCCCGTATATTCATAATTATTAGCAGGTTTATTGGAGCGTAGTGTTTAAGCTACAGATTTTATGGAAGGTTATATTCCCATGATTTGTGCTCCTGGTTACTGGTCATAGGTATTAAAACTGTTAGGATTAAAATAGTTTTTAGTATGGATTATATTCCTCGTTGTTGCATTACGTAATGCTGATGCAGTTTATATGTAGGGTATTTGTTTTTAGTACTGCTGGTATCTCATTAATACTGCTTGCCAAATGTTTGTACTGCCAGAATCTGTGACAGAATAGCAACGACTCAGTGACAGTTAAAAGTGTCACTAATGGCTTGGGAGGAAGGAGACCAGAGTTAGTGACAGCCTAGTGACAGTTTGGTGACAGATAATGTGTCGCTAAGGAGCAGTTTAGTGACGGCTTTCTGACAGAAAAAACATTGCTAATTGGTTTGGATGCTTTGTACTGCTAGCGTTACTCAGTTAGTACTGCTGGGCTAGATTTTTAGTACTACTAGCATTGTCCGATATGGGACAACAGAAGTGTTTGGATCTCGGATAGAACTGTTTCTAACAACCGTTTATTCGTATTGATTTTATGGCTCAGTTTGGAGATTTATTGAAGAGGTGATTACGAAGACAATTAAATATTGCTTATTTGATGTTGTGGTTGAGTTTGATAGATGCGTGTTCTTATCATATCTTAAAGTTGTGGTTGGCTTTTAGATATCTTGTTCGTGTCTTTACAATGGTATGACGAAGACTGGTAAAATCTAGCAAAAGGTGTGTAATTTTTCTTATACGTGCTCAATGCTCACATTTGCTATCACTTATTATATGTCTCATAGAAGATGAGGTTTTTGTCAAGAGGTTGTGGTCAACTTATATTTATAAGTTCGACGTCACGAGGATAGTCAAAGACATAAGACACAATTTTGGGGAGAATTCTTACCTTCTTCATCAAAATTCGTTTTTAATACTCGGTTTTCTTCATCAGTAATCACTACATAGAGCCTATAGAGTTTGAGATTCAAGAGATGGTAAACATATTGGTTTCAGGGGAAGCTTATTGATTAAATGTTCAACCATCTACATGCAACACTTGAGGGGAAGTGTTTCGTTACTACTGTAGTCATTTAAACTACTGCTTAGTTTTATTTCTATTGCCTCAAAGTCATTTTTTGTATTATGCTTCATGGCGGGTATTTTGAGTATTAGAAGGCTGGATTAGTAGTTGTGGTATATGGTTTATAGTTGTTATGATCTAAGTTGCATATCTACAGAAGACCCCTATTAGATGAAGACAAAAAGGGGAAAAAGCATTACTGGTTTTATTGATTGTAGATTATTTATGTGTGGTTATATGTTCAAGGAGATCTTAAGTCAAAGGAAAGCATTGAAGATTTTGTTTCATTTAGAAAGATGATTACATCTCAACTTCTCTAGATAAGGGGAAGTTCGTACGCGACTTTGTTTGTTTTGTCATCATCAAATAGGGGAAGATTGTTGGGATTCTAGATTTGATAAGACAAAATAAATAAAAGAATGAAACAAAATGACTAAAATTGTAATTAAAGAAATCTTCAAGCTGGTGGAGATTATGAAGATAAAGATAAAGATTTTGAAGATATCAGAAGATCTCCTTATAATGATAAAGATATAGAAGATATTCTTAAATGTTTTAATTATATTATTTGTTCTTATCTTCTGTTGTAAGCCTTGATATCTCTCTATATAAAGAGAATCATAGGCGTGTGGTTTAGATATCCATAGAAAACTAGAGCTCTCCCAATGAGAGTCTAGATAGTTAGATAGCAAGTCGACTGATGAGAGTCGAATAGTACACCATAGTTAGTTGGTGTAGCCTCAAATTATAGTTAGGATAATAGGGAAATCGTTCAACAAAGAAAACCATATGATAACATTGATTGTGTCCTTATAATTTCGCTGTTCATATTCAATCATTGTTATTGTTCATCCTAGATATATAAGATCTAATCAATCTTTGAGCTATCAACTGATTTATCATATGGTATCAAGAGCCAGTGGGATCGTGATCTAGGATGTTACAAGGTTTTATGTACTGAATTTTTGTGAAGGAGAAGAAAGATGTATTGGATCTTGATAGCTTTTGTTGAATTACTAAACCATTTTTTAGGTTTTCATTATAGTCACTACTATGGGATTTGGTGCGTTACATGTTTTTATATCATTCTGATTTGTAAAGGATCCATGGTGTTACTAGTGATGGTGAGTCACCCACATAGGTGATGATGAACCCTAGTAGCGCATGATTTGTACTGCTACTTTTTATGTTAATACTGTTGTTGTGTTTGAAGAGAGATGGAAAAAGATATGCGTGCCATGATAATATACATGTTGTTTGTGACAAAGAGATCTTTTTAATGAATGAAAATATTTATTATAAAGAAAGAAGATGATTTGGTTATTCATGAGTAAATGTGGAAGCGATTCTTGATGTTGCTAACTTTTGAAATTGTTTCCATATATTGTAAAAGGTATAGGCTATGATCTGGCACTGGAAGTTATGGTTAGTGATCGTGATTGAATGAGAAACCCCTAATATTTAGGGATTCTGATTTATTCCCAAAATAAAACTTCCCATATATTCATAATTATTAGCAGGTTTATTGGAGCCGTATTGTGTAAGCTACTGATTTTTTTATTGGAAGGTTATATTCCCATGATTTGCTTGCTCCCTAGTTACTGATCATAGGTATTAAAACTGTTAGGATTAAAATAGTTTTTAGTACAGCTCGGTTTGTTGATTAGTACTGCTTGAAGCAGTTTATACTGCTAGGGTATTTGTTTTTAGTACTGCTGGTATCTCATTAATACTGCTTGCCAAATGTTTGTACTGCAAGAATTTGTGACAGAATAGCAACGACTTAGTGACAGTTAAAAGTGTCACTAATGGCTTGGGAGGAAGGAGACCAGAGTTAGTGACACCTAGTTTTATAGTGACAGTTTGGTTGACAAGATAATGTGTGCTAAGAGCAGTTTAGTGACGCTTTTGTCAGAAAAGCGTTGCTAATTAGTTTGGATGCTTTGTACTGCTAGAGTTACTCAGTTAGTACTGCTGGGATGGATTTTTAGTACTGCTAGCATTGTCCGATATGGGACAACAGACGTGTTTGGATCTCGGATAGAACTGTTTCTAACAATAGTTTATTCTTATTGATTTTATGGCTCAGTTGGACGATTTTTTGAAGAGGTGAGTCACGTAGACAGATTAAATATTGCTAATTTTATGTTGTGGTTGAGTTTCACAGATGCGTGTTTTTATCATATCTTAAAGTTGTTGTTGGCTTTTAAGTAAACTTGTTCGTGCATACATTGGTGTTAACGAAGACTTGTCCAAAGCATCAACGCTCGTGTAATTTTTATTATAGGTGCTCAGTGCTACATTTGCTATCACTTAGTATATGTCTCATAGAAGATGAGGTTTTAGTCAAGAGGTTGCGGTCTACTTATATTTATAAGTTCGACGTCACGAGGATAGTGCAAGACATAAGACATAGTTTTGGGAGATTCTACTTCTTCATCAAATTCGTTATACTCGGTTTTCTTCATCAATAATCACTACATAGAGCCTACAGAGTTTGAGATTTATGAGTATGGTAAACCATATTGGTTTCTGGGGAAAGCTTATGATTAAATGTTCAAACCATATACACTTCACCACTTGAGGGGAGTGTTTCGTTTATACTGCTAGTCATTTATTACTATGCTAGTTTATATTTCTTCTACTGACTCAAAGTAATTTTTCATATTATGCTTCATGGGCGGTTATTTGAGGATTGGAAGGATGGATTAGTAGTTATGGTTTTTGGTTTGTCAGTGTTATACTTCAAGTTGCATATCTACAGAAGACCCTTATTAGATGAAGACAAAAAAGGGAAGAAGATTACAGGTTTATTAATTTGCAGCTTATTATGTGTGGTGACATGTTCAAGGAGATCTTAAGTCAAGGGGAAGCATTGAAGATTTTGTTTCATTTAGAGAGATGATGTACATCTTCAAACTTACTAGTTAGGGGAAGGTTCGTACGCGACTTTGTTTTGTTTTGTATCTTCAAATAGGGAAGATTGTTGGGATTCTAGATTTGATTGAGACCAAAATGAATAAAAGAATGAAACAAAAGGACTAAAATTGTAATTAAAGAAATCTTCAAGCTGGTGGAGAATATGAAGATAAAGATAAAGATTTTTGAAGATATCAGAAGATCTCCTTATAATGATAAAGATACAAAAGATATTAGAAGATATTCTTAAATGGTTTAAATATATTGTTTGTTCTTATCTTCTGTTGTAAGCTTTGATATCTCTCTATATAAAGAGAATCATAGGCACGTGGTTTAGATATCCATAGAAAATTATAGCTCTCCTAATGAGAGTCTAGATAGTTAGATAGTAAGTCGACTGATGAGAGTCGAATAGTACACCATAGTTAGTTGGTGTAGCCCCAAATTATAGTTGGGGTAATAGGGAAATCGTTCAATAAAAAAAACCTTGTGATAACATTGATTGTCTTCTTATAATTCCGCTTTGCATATTCAATCATTGTTATTGTTCATCCTAGATATATAAGATCTAATCAATCTTGAGCTATAAACGATCTTATCAATAGCTACCATAGGCTTGTGCATGACACATAAACATGACCAATCGAGCAGAACTTGGAAGTGATAAGGGTGAATAGCATATACTGATCTTTGTGCCAAAACCTTAAGCCTTAAACTCTAAACTTTATTTCTCTCATTTTTATACCAAATGATAACTAAGCTTGGCACATGATTTATTTCTTTGATAAGTTCGATTTCTTAGTGGAGTAGCTCTAAAAGGGAGTTTGTTGCAGATATAGTAACTTGCGGGAATTCATTTCAACTCCACTAATCATATGATATAAATCTTTACTTAGTCTAGTAAATGATGATCTCAAGCACAAGTCTAGAGGCTACTAAATTCCGGCTACTCAAATATAATTTTAACAAGACCATTGTTCAGAAAAAGGCGACAAACACAAATAAAAAGCCATAACGACGGTATGAGACATTGCAATTGCATTCAAACCTTAACTCAACAAGTAAAGTATCAATTCATATTAGTACAAAGGTGGGTTACCGAATATTTCTAAGATTAAAATTCTCATTATTTAGTGGGCTAGTTTTTGCTAGTTATGTGTCAATCGGGTGGTTTTGCCTTACTAGAGCATTTTTTATTTTTGGAGGAAAGCATATATTAATTTTTAAGGATTTTCATAAAATATCAGTTGGAAAAAAAATTGGCAGGGCAAACATGGAGAGATTTGATTAATTTTTCCTATTTGACTCCCCTCTACACTTAAGTTAAACATTGCCCTCAATGTGATACCTGATAAACTAGAAAATAGGGAAAATTAAGGAAAAATGGTACTTTCCGGGGCATAGAGAAATGTAGCTACGAAAGAGCTATCCTTAAGCATACTTCATAATTTTTCAGATTTGGGCTATATTACCAACATAAAAGTAAACACACAAAAGCACACAAAAAGAAAATATTTTTATTGTTTTGTTTTTTTAGAAAAAAAAATAAAGGAAATGAGTAGAGTTGTATGGAGGAGAGACTCCTCCACACTTAATAAAGCACAGGTTGCCACCCGAGAAGCGCTTAATTTTTAAGAGAGTTGTTAGCTAGACTCCTGCTTCTGGAGCTCATTCTTTCGGAAAGAAGGGAGTAACTGCTTCCCTTTTGTTATTATAATCTTCTTCTTCATGATATAGCTTGAGTCGATGGCCGTTAACAATGAATGTTTTTTTCCATTTTTTCCATATAGTTCAACATATCTGGATCGATATTGATGTTTTACTACGTATGGTCCCAGCTAGCGAGATCTAAGCTTCGGCTGTTTAAATTTATATTTTGAATGAAAGAGTAACACTTTGTTTCCGTGTTTGAATTCTTTTCTTATCTTGAGTTTCTTGTCATGCCAGACTTTGGTTCTTGCCTTGTATAGACGAGAGTTTTCATGGGCTAGATGTTGAAATTTGTCTAACTCGTGCAATTGAAACATTCGCTTCTCACCAGTAGCGATGAGATATGGGTTACCATTTTTCAATGCCCAATATGCACGGTGTTTAATTTCAAATGGCAGGTGGCAGTTTTTACTGTATATGAGCTTGTATGGTGTTGTTCCAGTTGGTGTTTTCTAGTCTTTTACGAAAAAGCCCACTGTAGCGTCCATCAAGTTTTCTTGACCAGATAGCGGGATTGTTTTTAACAATCATTTCAAAAATTCTTTTAAGAGCTTTGTTTGTGTTTTCAACTTGACCACTTGTTTGAGGGTGGTATGATGTAGAGAATCGATGCTTAACTCCATATCTTTTCATAGTTTTTTCCATTATCTTATTGCAGAATTGAGTTCCTCGATCGCTTATGAGAACTTTGGGCATTCCGAAACGGCAGAATAGTTTCTTCAGAAAAGTAATAACAACTCTGGCATTGTTTGTTGGTAGAGCTTGTGCTTCGGCCCATTTAGATACATAGTCGACAACAACTAAAATGTTTTTTAATCTGTATGATTTTGGAAAGGGTCCCATAAAATTTATACCCCATATGTCAAATATTTTGCATACTTGAATGCTGTTTAAGGACATCTCATCACATTTTGAAATATTTATTGTCTTTAGATATGCTTCGCAAAGGCGAACTTGAGTATGAGCTTCTTTGATGGTGGTCGGCCAGTAGAAACCTAAGTCTAAGAATTTTTTAGGTGTGGTGTTTGGTCCATAATGTCCACCGGTTAGTTCATGGTGACATTGATCTAAAATGGTTCGGGGTTCTGGTCCAGAGATACAGTGTCTGATCATACCGTTAGAACATACTTTGAAGAGGTAGGGTTCCTCCCAGAAGTAATGTTTGAGGTCTCAGAAAAAATTGTTCTTTTGTTGGTACGTCATTCCTTTAGGTATGATATCACTTACTAAATAATTTGTAAAGTCTGTAAACCATGGCTCATCTTCAATGTTCATTTCCATGAGAGTTTGTCTGGGAAAGTTATCGTCGACTTCACTGTCATCACTTGTTTCATCATTTTCAATCCTAGATAAGTGATCGGCGATAATATTTTTTGTACCTTTTCTATCTTTAATTTTGTTATTAAATTCTTATAAGAGCAGTATCTAATAGATAAGGCGTGGTTTAGCATCTTGTTTCTTGAATAGGTGTCTAAGAGCTGAGTGATCAGTGTGCACGATCATCTTTGATAATACCATATAGGATCAGAATTTGTCAAAATCAAAGACTAAATCCATAAGTTCTTTTTCAGTGATTGTATAGTTCTGCTGAGATGCATTGAGAGTTTTGCTTGCAAAGTATACCGGGTGAAAGTTTTTACCATCTTTTTGACCTAAGATTGCTCCAACTGTGAAATCACTTGCATCACACATGAGTTCGAACGGAAGATTCCAGTTTGGACTTGCTATCACAGGAGTACATGTGAGCTTTTCTTTTAATAATTTGAATAGAGTGTGGAATTCATCATTGAATTCGAATGGAGTATCTTTTTCGAGCAACTTTGTGAGAGGAAAGCCGATTTTTGAGAAATCTTTAATGAATCTTCGGTAGAAACCGACATGTCCTAGAAAGCTTCTAATACCTTTGATATTAGTAGGGGGTAGAAGTTTGGAGATTACTTTGATCTTTTCTTTGTCGACTTTGAGGCCAGCTTCAAACACCTTCTGTGCAAGCACAATTCCTTCTTTTACCATGAAGTGACATTTTTCTAAGTTAAGGATAAGATGTGCATCTTTGCAATGTTGAAGCATTTTATCGAGATTGTTTAGGTAGTGATCAAAAGAGCTTCCAAAGACAGAGAAATCATCCATGAATACTTTGACTGATTCTTCGATCATATCATGAAATATGGCCAACATACACCTTTGAAAAGTAGCTGGAGCATTACATAAACCGAAAGGCATTCTTCTATATGCGTATGTACCAAAAGGACATGTGAACGTTATTTTTTCTTGGTCCAAAGGATCGACTGGTATTTGAAAATATCAAAAAAAACCATTAAGGAAACAAAAGTATTTATTTCCTGCGAGTCTTTCTAACATTTGATCCATAAATGGCAATGGAAAATGGTCCTTCACGGTTGCTTCATTTAGTTTGCGATAGTCAATACATACTCTCCAACCTGTAACAGTTCTTGTTGGGACAAGTTCATTTCTTTTGTTAGTAACAACTTTGATACCACCTTTCTTCGGTATACATTGAATAGGGCTTACCCAAGGGCTATCGGCGATTGAATAAATGATACCTGTATCGAGTAGTTTAACTACTTCTTTTTTCACAACTTCTTGCATGTTTGGGTTAATCTTCTTTGTTTTTGAACAACTGGTTTTTTATCTTCTAGTAGTTGAATTTTATGTTTACAAAAAGATGGACAAATTCTAGGAATGTTTGTGGTTTTCCAAGCAAAGGCTTGTTTGTGTCTTTTAAGAATGGATACCAACTTGTTTTTGTTTTCTTCAGAAAGTTAAGATGATATGATAACAGGAAGAAAAGAGGGTTCTTCCAAAAATACATATTCCAAGTTATTAGGAAAAGGTTTGAGTTCAAGATCTGTAGGAGGTTCTTCAAGAGATGTTTTAATTTTGTAACCGGTGTTAAAAGTGATTTTTTAAATGGTGGTTCTTCGGTGTCGGATTCGGATTCAGAATTTTCATCGGCAGTCATTGCCATGAATTCATCAAATTTAGCAAAGAGTTTTTCTTCTAGGTGATTTTCCCCCTTCGATGGAAATGGAGGATTTCGCAACATTCGTTTCTTTTAAGGAATTTCATCGATGAGTCATAGTGAATACACATATCCATCATCTTGAATGGATGTTCATAGCAGAATCAATGTGAAAAGATCATTCGTTTAGTTCCAACCTCTGAGATTTGAGTTGCTTCTATTTGACTTGAAATTACTGCATCGGTTGTGTGAGGAAAAGGTCTATCATTCCTAAGATAAGAGGAACATTTATGTCTTCTTCCATTTCTAAAATAACAAAATCAGCATGGAAGGCGAATTTACCAACTTCAACGAACATATTTTTAGCTATTCTAAAGGATATTGGAATGATCTGTCGGCTAATCTTACGCTTATTTTGTTGGGTTTGAGTGTTTCGAGAGATAAATTCACGTATAAGGAATATGGCATGAGGTTAATGCTAGCACCAAGGTCTGCTATAGCATTGCATGAGAAAGCTTTGTTGAAATTAAATGGAATAAGAAAACTTCCAGCGTCTCCAAGTTTTGGTGGAACCTTGTTTTGAAGTATCGCAGGACTTTCATCGCTCAGGAAAGCGGTTGAGATTTGTTCGATTTTGTGTTTATTATTTACAAGTAATTTGAGAAATTTGCCATAGTTGGGCATTCCGGCTAAAACATCGACAAGAGGTACGTTGATTAGAATGGCTCGGATCATGTCAAGGAATTTTCCATATTGAGCTTCCATTTTCTCTTCTGAGGCGTTGAGGATATGGGATTTTTAGTTTGTATGGTTTGGGTATCGTTGTTTCTTTGACTGGTTTTGGTGTTTTAGGTTTGGGTTGAGGTGTAGGTTCATCATCTTCATCATCACTATCAAAGTTGATAGGAGTTTCGGAATCATTTTGTTGATCATTTGGGTTATCCGGTGGGTCATAGGATTTACCACTCCGTGTAAATACGGCATTCACATGCTCGTTTCGAGCTTGCGGTGGTTGGTAAGGTTTAGATGAACTACCTTTCGGGTTAGGTTGTGTGTTGCTAGGAAGAGATCCAGAAGGTCGACCAGATTGCTTGTCAGCAAGTCTGTCGAATTTAGCTTTGAGATTTTGAATCGAGGCTTGATGGTTTTTGGTTGTTGTTTCGAGTTTGTTTTTGAGATCCATAAAAGTGTCTTTGACAAAAGAGTTGGTCGAGTGTTGAGCTTTTATGAAATCGCTTAGTTGTTTTTGAAGATCGGGTTTATCATCAGAGTGAGATTGATAGTTGTCTCGGTTGTAATCGTTTCTTCCGCTTGAACGCCAGTTATCGCGGTTGGAATCACGGTCGCGGTAATCATTGTAAAAACGAGTACGATGGAAAGTTTGCATGAATTTGGCTTCTTCTTCACGTGACATGGGAATGTCATCATCGTCAAGGTTTGATTGTTTTGAACGAGATTGAAAATCTTTATACTGAGCATCCATTTTCATGGTCATGGCATCCATTCGAGCCATAATTTTGTCAGTGTCGGAATTACTGCTACCTTCAGCGGCGAAAGCAACGGTTTTCTTAAGAGATGATTTGGTTTTTTGGTTTTTAGCCCAGTCGAGCTTGAGTAAGACTTTGTCTTCGAGAAGCTGATAAGCTTGATTTGGTGTTTTATAGAGGAAAATACCACCAGCTGCGGCATTTAGAACTTCTTGGGTTATTTCGTTGAGACCATGGTAAAAGATTTTGATAATGTTTCATGTTGAGAAAAGGCTCGGATTTCTTTAAGGAGTCGATCGAAAAGAGATGGGGGAAAGAATCGGCTAATGAAAGCGGTTCGAAGTTCATCCCACGTTTTAATAGTTCCTTCGTTGAGTTCATCCATCCATGTTTTTGCTTCTCTAGTGAGTGATAGGGGAAACATCATTAGGCAGACAACTTCATTCTCGATGTCTTTGTATTTAAACGTATTGCAGATTATGAGGAATTCGTGAATGTGTTTGTGAGGATCGGTTTTGGTTCTACCATCAAATTGGTTTCCCTTTAAGAGAGTCAAGAGGTTACCTTTAATGGCAAATTCGTTTGCAGTTTCAAGAATGGTGATTGCGGAACCGGGAGTTGGAGCGACAACATGGGAAACACATTCCTTAAATCCATGGGACAATCTCAACTATTACATGGCAAGAAAACATGTTCATTAATTAGTTAGTGAAGTACCTAATAAGTTAGAAAGAAATCTAGCTTTACTATTGCAATCTTTTTGACCTCCTAATGCCGCCCCACTATTTCCCTCCCCCTTGGACTAGTCAATGGTCTTTGACTTCACTAGGACACTTAGAACTTATACTTGTAGTATAAATAAAATGCATTAGTCCTAGTTTTTCTCATACACTACATTTCTTTAAAGAAAAACTCACACCATTTCTTTCTTTGTCTGAAACCCACGCTAAGACCCTCCCCCCAAAACATCCATACAAAATTATATAACCTAATTTACATACACAATCAAAGTCATAATCTAAGATACCTCAAGTAATTTGAACCTTGATTAATTATTTACAAGTGTTGAAGCAAGAAATCAAGATAAGGTTTTCATTTGGAACCAAGGTTCTATCTTGGTTATAATCTCTTGTTTGAAAGTCTAAACAAGGGTTTAGCACTTAATTTTCATCCAAGACATCATCTCATTAAGTATTATCTTAAGCCCTTAACTTTTCATTTATATGATTATATGCATATGTGATATTTATATAGTGAAATCACCATTAGGACATGTTTAACTTGTAAACTTGGACATTTCTTGTAAATATAGTTTTATGCACTTATACACATGTTGTATGGATGGTAATATGAAATTATAAATGGATACATGAGTATTTTACAATCTTAATTAAGCTTAAAAAGTGTTAATGCAAATTAGGGTTTTAAGATCACTTAATATGTTTCAAGTAAAAGTATAAATAAAAACATTTAACCTTGTTTATGAAGCTTTTAGTCTTGAATATGAACTACTAAAAATAAAGCATAAAGGATTAAAAGACTTGACACTTGTGTAATAATATAAAGTGTAAAATATAAAAAACAAGATTAGAATGGACTTAACTACTCCTCCCAAGTTTCTGACCAAAACTTCGTGATCAAACATATTATTTTATGTTTTTATAAAATAGTACGACTCATGACGATTCCAAAAAAGTAAGAAACTTGTCAAACGGATCAATAACGAAAAAGTTACGTTAAAAACGAGTATTACTTAATTAACAAGTTTTATAAAAATAATTTTATAAAAATATATCAAAACAGCTAGATTAGTATTTTTAACAAATAATACATAGTTTTAGGATTCTAAAATTGATAAGAATCGTATTTTTTCAATTAATAACGAGACGCAGTTATGATTTCTCGCGAGTTTACACAATTAATACTATTATAAAACTATTTTATATAAAAGTTACTGTTCATGAACCATAAAGTTTATATTTTTGTAAACTTATAAATTGATAGGATTTTTTTCAATAACGAAACTTCCTTAAAGAATCGTTAAAAACGAAGCTATAACGAAAAAAATACGAATAATATAGATTTTACACAACAAATACGATTTAAATAAAACTCAAGACTGATTTGAACAGTAAAAGTTTACTGTGTTCACCATGAGGTCAAAATATGAAAAATGTCAAATATTGATAACCTCGTCCTAAAACAACGAAAAGATGGGCATAAAAGAAAAGTAAAATCGGGCTGGCTTAAAAACGCGAAAGATTTTTTTTTATGCAAGTTTTAACTAAAACGTAATTATAAACGTTTTAAAACTTATTAAACACAATTTTACCAAAACTAAACCGATTAGTTGGTGATTGAGCTATTAAGACTTATATGTGGTTATCAAAGTACATAAAACTAGGGATTTCATAATGATGCCTCTTCGGAGGGTGGCGTAACGACGAGTTTCTGGAATTAAGATTAAAGTGTCCTAGCCTCATACGTTTCACTCATGACCTCTTGATTATGATAGCCGAAACGATAGTATGATGTAACTAACATAGACTCCTGTATATGATGTTATTTAATCGAAAAGGTACATGGTATCTTATAACGACCTATGATAATTAGGTCGCATTCGATCTTTACGTAACGCTTATCTGCGATATTTTGATTATCAAACTAACAAGGTGAGTTCATAGCCCCACCATTTTATGATTTCAAAGATTTATAACTATGGGGTGGAAAACATGCTTGTTTATAAATTGGAACCTGCAAGATGGATAGTTTATATTATTACAATGTTTGCCAAAGTAGCGATAACCCAAGTGAACCCATTACATGAACTGTCAATTGCATAGATTGTAGTTAGTTAATTACAATATGTGAGCGCTGAATGTATGATTAATTCTATTTGGGAAACGACCACCCCGCTCGGTGACTAGCTATCACCATAACGAACCGTATAGCATGCGAATTTGGGATGTTTTCGTTAGACCATTATATCGGGCAGAAATTGCAATATATAGTTTAATTGCAAGAAAGATCGTCGAGCTTCAGTGTCATGAGCTTAGGAAAATGTAATCTGGTTTTGTGATGTCTGCATGTGTTGCATTATCACGGGAAAAGTCTTTCGTCCTGCATATTATATGGATTATCAAACCCTATGAAATTCACCACATTATTGATTGACGTTTTAAAGCAATAGTTTTTCAGAGAGACCATTAGCACCAGATGCCAATGATAATTGGTGATATTTGTTTTTGGTAAGTCATCTAAACATATGGTTGTATTGTTTTTAAGGAAACACATGGTTGTGAACCCAGTATCTTTGTAAATAATAACAGGAACAAGTATAAGCCTCGGGCTATTAGTACAAATATTTGTTAAATCCAATGTATCACTTTTAAACGACTTTTGGTCGTTCTATATATATCTTGTGTTATTGATTCTTGAAGTAACACGCCCCAGACCCATATTCCGCTGCGACCCAATTTGGGGGTGTTACAGATTGGTATCAAGAGCCAAAGTTTATAGAACAAGTCAAATGGTAATGCTGACATCACCGTTATTTATTGTGTTTTTTTGTTTTTGTTTCAAACCATTGCCATTCATAACAAGTGGTTTTTATGGACACTAGTTGTTCGCATTATTAGTTGGACAAGATGCATTCATAATTGATATACGTGGTTATACTATATTACGTATATTACATAAGAGCCTTATATAACTTACTCATATAAGTAATTTCTGCTGGTCCACACGTAGTCATGTCTGCTGATTCTGCCGTTTACCTATACTTCTGTTCAACTCTGAGGCACGATCTTGAGTAGTTCGCATTTGAGGAGCCTTACGATGGGGCTGCCCAACAGTTGTTGGAGCAGCACCACATCTAAAGAGTGATGTACCTGATACCATGGAGCTGTAGGATTCATGTAACCGATACATTTCCGGAGCTGAGCATCCCAGAGGACTTAGTGCCAGCTGAGGATGAGGCACCTAACCTCAACACCACCATACTTTTTATCTCCACGTATTCGAATCCCTAAAGTCCTAGAGCACACGCGGTTGAGAGAGAGATGTTAGCGATCATTCCCTCTATATTCACTACACCCATCATTGACCCACCTTGGTACCAATACCACTACCTGCACCATCACTACTAGCCGCAGAGCTTATATTCCCGAGGCTGACGACCGGAACCGGTCTCGGAAGATACTACTACTTACTACTCCCCGAGACCAGGGGTTTAGATTGGAAAGATTTTCTGCTGCTCTAGCTACAAAACAGCCAGACCCACTATAGAGACCAACTCTGAAGATACGAGAGGAGATGATAGACCCGCCTTAGAGTTTGGTCAACAGGAGGGTCACTATACCAGGTAGAGTTTCACTTAGAGAAGAGTCAGAGTTTTTGCACATGACATCACGATGCCTAGAAGGATCGTGCAGCTGTGAGAGCTGAGATTGAGGTATTGAGGAGAGAGAGACTTTCTTACGAGCAAGAGAGTATTCAGACCCATCAGGACTTGGCTAGGTCTGAAGCTCACTGCACGGGCATTAAGGCACTAGTTATATGTAAGAGGACTGAGTGCGTCCCACGAGTGGCATCGTCAGGCTGCAGATGATCTGCTGTTGCAGCATATCTAATGTGTACCCCAGGCCCTGGAGGCTAGAGCACGCGTACACATTGGATGACACTGTAGCATTTCCTAGACTTGGGTTATGATTGTAGCTCTATGCAGTCTGTTTAAGTTTTTTTGGGTTACTCCCAGCTAGCAGGCGGTATAGATCTTTTATTTCTGATTAGCTATCCTGTATAGCCTACTAAGTATTACGGGTAACTCCCGGCTAGTAGGTCTCTATGTTGATTTTCATTTTGTAACCTACGAAAGGGAACTCATTATGTACCAAACAGATCAGTATATTTCCATATTATAATATGGAATGGAGTATTATGTTATGTCGATCTGTGGTTGGTTATAGTGTTTCACTGTGTGATATATCTTATTTATGAAGCATATGTTATTGTCCACTTATGATGTAATTAAAAAATCTAACGGAATAGTATTTTCTTGTGATTGAAGAAATGGCAACCCAAAGAGAACCACAAGGTCAACTTCAGTCACACCAAACCCAAATGCAACACACCACCAACAACTGTTACTGAGGCCCATACAACTTCAAACCTAAATGCCAAGATTTGCTGCTATGCAATGGCTGAAGCTGAAGCTACGCAGGTTAGGAATTGCTACAATAGCAATGGTTCAGGACCTAAGGCACAGTCCAAACTGCTCGCGAATGCTCTTACTCTGAATTCTTGAAATGCAAACCTTTAGACTTCAAAGGCACTAAGGGAGTTGTCGGACTCACTTGATGGTTTGAGAAAATGGAGTCTGTGTTTAGCATTAGCAATTGCACGACAGCTAGTCAAGTCAAATTCATGACTTGCACTCTACAAGACGATGCTCTTACATGGTGGAATTCTCATGTTAAGACCACTCTAACTCCGAAGCAGCTCATGCCATGCCAAGGGCAGCACTGAAGAAATGATGACTTGATAAGTAACTATAGCCCGAGGGTGAGATCAAGAAGATTGAGTCTGAAATGTGGAATCTTAAGGTCAAGGCACCGATGCGGTGCCTATATCGACGATTTCAGCAACTAGCTTTGATGGTTTCATGATGTTCCAGAAGAGATAGACAAGATTGAGAAATGTATATCAGGTGGCTAGCCCGATAGATACATGGCAGTGTAAAGGCATCAAAGCCAAAAACTATGCAAAAGGCTATCGAGTTTACAACTAAGTTGATGGATGAGAAGACCCATGCCTATGCAAAATGTCAAGGCAAAAGGAAAAAGAAGTAGATGATCTTTCCAAGAACAAAAATCAAAACCAACACAGCTGAATAAAGAGCAGAACACAGCCAGGCCTACACTGCAGGCAATAAGTGATAAAAAGGAAACCATACGCCGGGTCTAAACCTCTAATATTTCCAAGTGTAATTACAATCATGAAGGTCCTTGTCCACCTAAGTGCAGTAACTGCAAGAGGGTTGGCCATCTAACTAGAGACTGTAGAAGCCGGCCTGCGAATACCAACAACAACAATAATCAGAAGGGCAACGGTTGCTATGAGTGCGGAGCTCAAGGACATTTTAGAAGAAACTGCCCAGACTAGAAACAATAGACCGTGATAATCAAGCTCAAGACGACCCTGGAATGACAGGCCCAGCGAATGTGAATGGTGGTTGGAATGCTGGGGCAAAACCCAGACAACGTCGTTGTCGGGTACGATCGAAAAGTTTTTGTGTCTAAACACATTTAGCTCCAAATTGACATCACACCATCTGCCCTAGATCGCTATTATGATGTCGAAACTAGCTGACGGAGAATAACGGGGTTAAATACTATCCTTAATGGTTGCATAATAAACTTCCTAAACCACCAAATTCAACAATAAAAATTAATGCATAAGAACTTGTATTTTTCTATGCTATAATCGGTATTGATGATGGCGAAGTACCAAGCGGTCATAGTAAGTTCCGTCCGAGAAGATTGGTTTCGCATCCCACTGAGAAATAAAAAACCTAATCGATACAAGGTGATGGACTAACCAGGGAAATGTACACACGATTAAAAACATCATTTTCATGCACTAAAACGCAGAAAGCACATGGAAAAAAGGATTTCCTATCTTTTTGGCAGTCAATGGAAAAATTGTCACTGCAAAATAGGTTGAAGACAGTCGGAAAAGAAGCGACTTGAGGAACGTTTCCAATAGTTCAAGACTTCCTGAAATATTTCTTGAGAGACTTTCTCCGGTCTTCCTCCGACTCGACAAGTGGAATTTCAAATGATTGGTACCCTGGTGCTGCACCTTGTACACGGTGCACCTTATCGATTGCGCCTTCCAAAATGAAAGATTATCTGAGCAACTGAAAGAGCTATCCAACAAAGGCTTTATAAGACCCAGTTCCTCACCTTGGGGAGCCCGGTCTTGTTAGTAAAAAGAAGGATGATTCATCCGGATGGTGCATTGACTATCGTGAAATTAAACAAACCTAACATGAAGAACCGTTATCCACATCCCAGAATGATGACTTATTTATCAGCTCAAGGGTCGAGTGTCTACTCGAAGATCGACTAAGGTCAGGATTATCACCAATTGAGGGTTCGAGAAGAACATTCGATAGACTTTCCTTCAGAAACTCGTTACGGCCATACAAATTTCAAGAAGTTATCGCCATTTAGGTTTGACAAACGCACTGCCATAATCATGGACCTAATGATCGGGTATGAACAAACCATATCTAGATAAATTCGTGATTGTCTTTATTGATGATATGCTGATATATCGAAGAACAAGAAAGAATACAAAGAACCACCTGTAAGGCAAATCTTAGTATTGCTAAAGAAGGAGGAGTTTGTATGCCAAGTTTTCGCAAATGTGAATTTTTGATTCCCAAAGTACAAGTTTCTCGGTCCACTTAGTGATCGATAGTGAAGAATTCATAGTGGATCCACCAAGATTGAATCCATTAAAGATTGGACATCTCTTAAAGTCAACCAACGACAGATCGTCAATTTTTAGCTTTGCTGTGTATTACCGAAGATTCATGAGGGTTTTTCAAAGATCGCCAAAACCTTTGACTAAGCTACTCAAAAGAAGTTAAGTTTGAGTTGGACGATAAACAAGAAGCACTTTTCATACTGTTTGAAAGCAAAAGTTATCAGTGCACCCCAATCCTGCATTAAACCTGAGGAACGAAGATTATCATCGCATACTGTAACGCTTCAAAAGTAAGGGTTATGGCTCTTGTTTGTTTATTTAATTATTTTTTTTTGATGCAAGAGAAAAGGTGATTTCCTTAATCATCACGCCATTAAAAAATCTTGAAAAGAAACTATACGACTCATGATTTGGAACTTGGAGCAGTGGTGTTTCCGTCACAAGATCTGGAGAACATTATATAAGGAACTAAGTGTACGGTGTACCACCGACACAAGAGTGATTTGGCAACACATTTTAGATCAAAAAGAGTTAACATGAGGCAACGCCAGATGTTAGAGTTTGCAAAGTGATTACGATTATGATATTCGTTATCACTCGAGGAAGGCCAATGTCATTGTTGATGCTTTGAGGAGGAAAGAACGAGAACCACCATTAAGAGTTCGAGCCTTAGTCATGACTATTAGTTTGGATCTTCCCAAACAAATCCTGAATGCTCAGACTAAAGGCGAAAACTAGAGAACATTAAGAGTGAAGACGTTGGGGGAATGTTTATTGAAACGCAAATTTACCAGAAGCAATTAGAGAACAAAAGTGAACCACCAGCTGATGGAACCCTGTTGCCACAAAGCCAGGAGCTGGTTACCTTTGGTTAGTGGGCGATTTGCGGACTGTGATACATGCACGAATCACCACAATCAAAAGACTCTCTTCATTCGGGTATCCGACAAAATGTACCAAGACATGAAGAAGCATATTGGTGGCCCAACAGAAAGCCGACATAGCCACTTCTGTCAGCAAGTATTTGACCTGTGCTAAAGGATAAGGGGCTGCAACATCAAGGCATTATATTGTTGGTACAACCCAAGGATACCTGAATGGAAATGGGACACCATCACTATGGATTTTGTCACGAAGCTTCCTAAAAGACTTTAGGCTATACTAATTTGGAGTGATCGTTGACCTATCTTATTAATTCTGCGATTTTCACACCGATGAGAGAAACGATCCTTTTGGATAAACTTGCAAATAATGTACCATGAAAGAGGTGGTCCCACCAAGACATGGAATACCTGTTTCATCATTTGAGAATCGCAGACCCGAGAGTTCGCATCAAATTTCTAAGGTCACTTCAAAATGCATTGGGTACTAATTTTGGATAATGAGTACCAGCGTACCATCCACAAAACATCCACAAACAGATGGGCAAAGCGAGAGGACTATTCAAACTCTCAAGGATATGTTGCGAGCTTGTGCAATCGACATTGAAAAGGGTTGGGTTAACCATTTGCCATTAGTCGAGTTTTCATACAACAATAGCTATCACGCTAGCATCAAGGCCGCAACATTCGAAGCACTTTATGGTCAAAAGTGTCGTTCATCAGTTTGTTGGACTGAAGTTGGAGAATCTCAAATCCTCGGTCTAGAACTAATTCAAGAGACCACTGAGAAAATCATCCAGATCAAGCAAAGGATGCAAGCCGCTCGTGATCGACAGAAGAGTTACGCCGATCTGAAGCGTAAACCGATGGAATTCCAAGTCGAGGATAAAGTTATGCTTAAAGTCTCGCCTTGGAAAGGGGACGTACGTTTTGAAAAATGGGGGAAGTTAAACCCCAGGTATGTTGGACCTTTCAAGGTGTTAGAAAAGGTTGGAGAGGTTGCTTACAAGCTCGAGCTTCCTGAAGAACTGAGCAGAGTTCATAATACATTCCATGTGTCCAACCTGAAAAAGTGTCATGCCGACGAACCATTAGCCGTTCCGTTGGATGGACTTCATCTTGATGACAAGCTTCATTTTGTTGAGGAACCATTAGAAATAGTGGGCCGTGAAGTTAAACGGTTGAAGCGAAGCCGGATCTCATTAGTCAAGGTTTGATGGAACTCCAAGAGAGGTCATGAGTTCACGTGGGAACGTGAAGACCAATTCAAGAAGAAACACCCGCACCTCTTCACCAAGACCACACCGTCGTCAAGCGCTGCATCATAAGCCTTGAGGACAAGGCTCATTTAATGGGGGAAGTCTATAACACCCTGTGTTTTCAAGTCATTGACGACGTCGATAAATCCACAATGTACCTTTTGTATTGTACGCGTTTGCTTTAAATCGTAAACGTTAACTTAAATCGCGTACGCCAAAAATCATCGTTCAATGTAAACTGGCATCAAATGATTAAAAGTTTGCATCAAGCAAGTATTAAATAATTATTTTGAGAATAATTATGGTCTTTGTTCATTGTATTTTTATTGGTTGCGTAAATTGACTACGTTTCGCGATAAATTGCGTTTAGGCATACCCGGAACCACCAAAACTTTTCTACGCTTCAACAAATACCTACATTTATACCCAATACATAAAAATTACAAAAATATGTCACCTATATCTCCTTATGGCCGGATTTACTTCAATTGATGCAAAGAAATAAGAGAAAAATCATCAAGTGGTCTTTGTACATTTTCTACACCATTAAACCCTATGTTTCTTTGTTTCCTTGACCACTAGTCTTACCAACTATTTCCCTAAATCACTCATCTTGTCTTGTATAGTGTTCTTGAATAACCACTTGTAAATATAAGTCTTGCACTTGTAAGTAAAAATCATACACTTCACTTTTACAAGAAAGATTTCATCTTTTCTCTCTCTTTTGGCTCCTAACCTACGACTCAAATAACATACACACCAAAACCATACAAAATTTTATTTACAACATATACACACATTCCTACATCATTCCTAAGATTACCTAAGGTGGTTAAAAGGATTGGATTAAGCATTTACAAGGGTTAAGCTAGGAAAAGGAAAGCTAGGGTTTCTTTGGAAAACTAGGGTTTTCAAGTTGTGCAAGCTTTGGTTTTTCATTTAAACAAGGGTTTAGATTGTGTTGGTTATCATATTACATCATCATAAGGTTACCTAAAACCCTTTATGTCTTTACATTTATCATTTTATGTGTATATATGTTCTTTATAGCAAAAATCACCATTTAGGACTTTTAAACATGTAAAAAGAGTTTTTACTTGTGATTATCATTTTATACACTTTTACATATGTTATGATGTTAATGATATCATGTTAAAATAGATGTAAAAGTATTGTACCATGTTGATTTAGTGTAAAAATGAATATGTACAAATTAGGGTTTTAAAGGTTACTTATTAAGTTTCAAGTAAAAGGATGGTAAATGGCTTGTTAAGAACTTGTGATCTTGATCATTTGGGCAAATTATGTACCTATGGACATTATTATATGTATGACATAGTATATACTAGTTATAAAGAACTTAACTTGTGGAAATTTCCTTAGTTGAAAAGTATATTTAAACAAGTTAAACAAATAAGTATATATATGTATCATAAGGGGGCTATTTAGATTCAAAATCCAAACAGTGGGTTTGACATTTTAAAAAGATATTACATCTCGTGACAATTTCAAAAAGGTAAGAAACTCAACAAACGGATTATAACTAAAAAGATACGCAAATACGAGTTATACTTAATTTAAAACGGATTTAATAAAATAACTTTTATGAAATATTATACAAACAGAAGTTTGGTAGTTTTAACAGATTATACATATTTTTAGGATTCCAAAAACAATAAGAAACGTAATTTCGATTAAAAACGAAGAAGTATGAATAACGCAAGTTAATACTTAAAATGTATAAAAATATTTTTATAAAACTATTTTTATAAAAAGTTACTGTTCATGACAGAAACATTAATTTTTGTAAACTTCATAAATAAATAGAAATTTCAATTACGAGAACGTGCTCGAAAGAATTACTAAAAACGGAGCTAAAACGAATAAAATACGACGTTTACGATAATTCGAGTTTATAAAAGTAATTTTATAAACTATGAACAGTAAAAGTCACTGTTCGTCAGCAAACCTCACTTATTAAAAATGTGATAATTTTGATAATAAAGACGTGGTCAAAGGAATAGCTAAAATCGGGATTAACGAACAAGTTATTGCATTTACGGGTATTACGACAATTAAATTTATAAAACGTCATGAACAGTAAAAGTATTGTTCATCAGAATGTTATAAAATATAAAAATGTAATATTTTTATACATCATCTCAATACAAAGACATGGACGTATGAAACGCGAGAAACGGGTTTAAAACGGGAAAGTTATGTTAGTTTTACTAAAACGATAATTATAAACGTTTTCACTCTATAACAACGATTTCTAAATTACAAATAGATGGTGATGAAGCTATATAGAATTATATATGGTTATCAAAGTACTATATTACTAGGGAGTTTCATAATGAGGCCTCTTCGGGGTAGCGTATCGACGAGTTGTTGGATTTACGATTTGAAAGAGTGTCCTAGCTAGCTTACAAGCTCTCCTCATAAACGTCACTACATACCTCTTAAATTAAGATAGCTATGACCGAACGAAGTTGAATGTAACTAACATAGACTTGTATATGATGTTAGTTAATCAAAGCGATTAGTGCTTATACGACCTATGTAAATTTAGGTTGCATTCGATCATTTACGTGACGTGCTATCTGTGATATTTGGAATATCATTACTTCGAGTGAGATTCGATAGCCCACCTCTTAAACGAATTCAATGATTTATAACTTTGGGGTGGAAACATGCTTTGTTTTATAAATTGGACGCAAGGTTATATTTTATATTGATTACGTGTTTGCCTAAGAATCGATAACTCCCCAAGTTGAGCCCCATTACCATGAAACTGTCAATTTGCATAGATGTAGTTGTAATTATTATGGTGAGGCGCGAATGTTATGAATAGATCCTATTTAGGATTGAACCTCCAGTTCGCGTGATTAGCTATCACTTGGGAATGAACGTTATAGCAGGTCGGATTTGGGATGTTTAGGGTGAACATCTGAATCGAAGCAGAATAGCATATTTAATTATGTGCGAATATAATTTTCGAGCCTTACAGTGTCATGAGCTAAGGAACACTAATTTGGATTTTGTAATGTCTGCATCTGTTGCTTTATCATGGGGAAAGTCTTGCGGTCCTGCATATTATATTTTACTAACCTATGAATTCACCAACATTTTTGTTGACGTTTTAAAGCAATCTTTTCAGGTGGTCAATAGGCACGAGGTGCCAAGGATACATTGGTGACACTTTTGGTTATCACGCTAAAGATTTGGATGTAATATGTTTTGAGAAATGTATTGTCAATCTTTGTAATATCAAACACTAAACAAGTAAAGCTGTATGCTTTGTGTAACAAGTCTTTTATCAAATCCAATGTACCATTTTAAATGACTTTTCATCGTTCTTATATATCTTGTGCTATTGATCTATGAAGTGGCACGCCCCAGATATCCTTATTCCGCTGCGACCTAATTTGGGGGTATTACAATAAAGATGTAGTGTTGAAAATTGGTAACTCTCTACAAGGAATGTTTATGCTTGGACCAAAACCCATGTCATTCTATGATCCAAATGTAAAACATGGGTTGGGGAACGAAAATCCTTATACTCTTAAGAAAGCAGTTTCTCAGAATCCCAAATTATATGATGCTTCTTGCCTTGGTGATTCGAAAATTCATGTAAATATTAGAGATATTGAGGACATACTTGATGATGCAACCAAAAGTCAAATAAAAATGAAAAACAAATTAAAAGATCCAATTGCTATTGAGAAGAAACAAAATGTTTATACAACTGATTACAAAAAGTTAAATGCTTTTTACGAAGATTTTATTCCACAAAAGGAATTTTCTACTAAACAAAAATATTTCTCATCTTCTTTTATATCTTCTAAAAATCCTTTAAATACAAGTTTACCGTCTTCATCTTCTGAGACAAAACCAACTGTGGCACCAATGATTAGTACGAATCCAATGATATTGGATTTGAATAAAATGGAAAATGAATTCAAAATGTTGTTTGCAGTATTACAAACAAATTTTAAACGCGAAAGCATTTTCTATACTTCTTCAGAAGAAATACGGTTAATCAACTTTTGTCAACAAGAAGTGAAACCAATTCTTCATAAGTTGCATTTGAATTTTGAAATCTTTCAAAAACGATTTTTAAAAGATATAAAAGAAATGAAAGATGTTTTTGACTCAACAGAAAGTGATCTTAGTGCAACATGGAAACAAAATGAGCTTTTGAATGAATCAACTCTTGGAAGCAAAACTCAAGCCTCGAAACTAAAAATGTTGCGTGTTTTGTTGAGTCAATGAAAAATTGGGGGTGGGGGGTCCCCCCCCCCCCCCCCCCCCCCCACCCAACATAATGTGCAAGATGAAATTGTGAAAATTCAGAGGGACTCCATTGAAATCCAAGAGAGAATGCCAAAACAAATAAACTTTCTTGAAAACGATGTTCAAAGATGTCAAAAACTAAACCTTGACTTTGAATTACAATTACAGCATGAAAAGGAAAGACAAAAATGTGAATCTTCTTTGAAAAATGTTTGTGAAACCTCTTGGATATCAAAGATAGAAAATCTTGAGAGTGAGAACGTGTCTTTGGAATTATAAGTACAATCTTTGATAAAGGAACAGGAAAATGTCAAATTAGAATATCAAAAACTTTTCGATTCAATAAAAAAGATACAAACTTAAACTCAAGGCGAAATTAATGAATTGATTAAGCATGTTAATCAAAAGACCTATGCATATGCAGAAGTACGTGCACATAATCAAGATCTTTTGATAATAATATCTGAGTTAAAAGCTAAACTAAAAAAGGCTGAAAAAGGTAAGTCTATGAATACTAAGTTTGACAAAGCTAATGTTTCGAATAAACTTCTTTGTGTTACACCGTTAAATAAACAAAATTTTCAAAAGAAAACTATTGCTCCTAAAACAGAAGAGAAACACGTTTTGTTAAAAATAATCACTTTATAGACTTCACCTAACAAAAAGAAAGATGTTGAAACAAACAAAAATGTCATAGCACTAGGAATGTACAAAGTCAAGATTTTAAAGAAACAGGAAACAATCACAAACAAAGCTAAGAGTATTTTATCTTCTACAGGACTGAAAGCTGCTTCTAGTGTTAGAAGGCCATCAAATACAGATTCATCATTCAAGAATAGTGTCTTATTAAACACTAAAAATTCATCAGAGAAAGTAGAAACTTTTGTTAGGACAAATAAAAAGACATATGTTGCATCTACGAATGTTGTTTCAAACAAAAAGATTGTAACTGATGTTGATGTTAAAAATGCTCTTAAAGCAAAGGATGTATTATGTGTTTCTTGTGATAAAAATGTGCTTATCCCGTGCCATGATAAATGTATTGCAAATTATAAATTGAATGTGCATTCGAACGTTAGAAGAGACCTATCACTACTTCCTAAAAATATGTTACATCAAAGTTGCGAGATACTACTCATGTAGTTTCAAAGACTAGGTTCTCTGATGAGAAGGCGCAATTTAAGTCCTTAGATACTACTCTCGTAGTTTCCAAAACTAAGATTGCTGCAGTTACTCCCTTAAGTGCCAAAAATAAAGTCTCTAGTGCTTCTAAGACAATTACAGTAATTCTGCAAGAAAATTCACTTAGCAAATACATGAAGAACAAAATTCGAACTAGTCGAATGTGGCAAAAGTGGTACGAATTGCAACCAAATGTTGGTTGGTCACCTATTAAGACGACTCTGAATGTTGATAATAGTATAAATACTGTTAATACATTATTCCCGTTACAAAATGGGTAGTCAAATCATCCACTTGTCCATATGTGTTGTCTTCGTGTGTTACAGGTAGTTTAAATCATTCTGTGGATTGTTGATAGTGGTTGTTCAAAGCATATGACTGGTGATCGTACACTACTGAAAAATTTCGTTGACAAATTCTTGGGTATAGTCCACATTAGAAATGACCATTTTGCAGTAATCATAGGCTATGGTGATTATGTACAAGGCAACATCACTGTTTGTCATGTATATTATGTTAAAGGCCTAGGACACAACTCTCTTTCAAGTGTAGGATATATTTATGACGGTGATTTAGAAATTGCTTTTCGCTCCAAAACATGTTATGTACGAAATCTAGAAGGAGATGATTTGCTTATAGGAGCTCGTGAATCTAATTTGTATACCATCTCCATTTTCGATATGGCTGCTTCTTTACTTGTTTGTCTTCTATCCAAAGCCACTTCGATAAAGTCATGGTTATGGCACCGCAACTCTCACATCTAAACTTTGGTACCATCAACGATCTTACCAAACATGATCTGGTTGATGGTTTTCCGAAATTCAAATACGGTAAAGATCATCTAGTTCTTCTTGTGAGCGAGGAAAAAGCAAGAAATCTTCTCATCAACCTAAACTGGTTCCAAGCACTCATTCTAAATTAGAATTACTTCAAATGGATTTATGCGGACCAATGAGGGTAGAAACCATCAACGAAAAGAAGTATATTCTTGTGATCGTTGATAACCATTCTCGATTCACATGGGTATATTTTCTTTGTTTAAAAAGTGAGACTCCTGAGATAATAAAAAAGTTTATTGCTCAAGTTCAGTTGAATTACAACGCCAAAGTTCACAAGATTCGAACAGACAACGACACTGAGTTCAAAAACGCAACTCTTAAGGCTCATTATGAAAAGTTAGGCATTATGCAACAATTCTCAATTGCTCAAACGCCTTAAAAATTGTGTTGTTGAAATACGCAATCTTACTCTTGTCGAGGATGCACGCACAATGCTTATCTTTTCATGATTACCAGAATTTCTTTAGGCCGAGGCAATTTCTACCATTTTCTTTACTTCAAATTGGTCAATCATTCATACGAGGTACAACAAAACTCCATACGAACTCCTTCACGGCAGAAAACCAAATGCGAAGTACTTTCATGTATTTGGTTCAATTTGTTATCCAACAAATGACTGAGATGATCTTGGAAAGATGAAACCTAAAGCAAACATTGGAATCTTTATTAGTTATTCGGAATCATCCAGAGGGTTTTGAATATATAATCGACGAACCAAAAAGATTATGGAAACCATCCATGTCAAGTTTGATGAGCTTACAGCTATGGTTTCTGAATATGACAATTTAGAACCCGTTTCACAATAATTTATTAATGATGATTCATCAGCAGAATCTATGAATACTCCGTCTAAAGAAGATTTGGATAATTTGTTCAGGCCAATGTACGAAGAATACTTTGAGAAGAGGTCTTGTGAAGTGTCCATCAATTCTGTTGCATAAAGATTTCACAATAATGAAGACTCACCTCCAACATCTTTAATCTTTGTTGAAGAACAAGAGGCTCCTCCATTTGTTTACTAGCATCTGAAGAACAAATTTTCTCCTAATCCTTAATGACGAGGCTGAATGAATTAAATCAAGAAGGACTCACAGAATTTGATGGCAATCCGTTATTAACTCCATATGATGCTCCAAACTTTGCTAAAGCCGAGTCATCAACCACAACTCTAGATCATCTAATATGCACGAGTTTCATCAAGTACAACCCTCAACACATATTTAGACAAAAGATCATCCTTTGGAACAAGTAATTGGTAACCCATCCAAACCTGTGATGACTCGAAAACGGCTTCAAACTGATTATGAGTTATGTATGTATGCATTAACCGTCAGTACCTTCGAGCCAAAGAACATTAAAGAAGCTATGTCCGATCACAGCTGGATAGAATCTATGCAAGATGAACGGCATCAATTCAAGAGACTAGACCTAGACCAGATGGAAAGAATATCATTATTGTTTAATGGCTCTAGATGAATAAAAGATGAGAAACATTGTTATTCAAAATAAATCTCATCTTATTGCAAAGGGTTACAAGCAGGAAGAAGGCATAGATTTTGAGGATTCCTTTGCTCATGTTGCTCGTCTTGAAGCCGTTAGAATGCTCATTGCATTTGCTGCACATAAAAACATCACAATCTTTTAGATGGATGTTAAGACTACATTTCTCAATGGTCCATTGAAAGAGAAAGTTTATGTTAGCAACCTGATGGATTTGTCGATCAGACTTTCCAGATCTGTTATACTAGGTTGAAGAAGCTTTATAAACGGACCCAAACAGCGCCAACGAGTAAGGATATTACAAGAGTCTCTTCATTCCTGATTGAACATCATTTTACTAAAGGTATTGTTGACCCAACTTTGTTCACAAGACGTCACGGGGGAGAGATATTACTTGTCTTAGTATATGTCGACGACATTATTTTTGGGTCTACAAATCCAGATTTTTCAAAACAATTTGCAAATCTTATGAAAAATAACTTTGAGATGTCTATGATTAGTGAACTAAAATTCTTTCTAGGACTTCAAGTTCATTAATCGACGCATTGTAGAAAAACACACACCAGCGACACCTTATAGAACCAATATAACAAACCAGCCTCACCAAGCGAACACGCAAATATGCCTCACCGACCCGAAACACAAATTCACACTAACCCACCTCACCAAACAGCATAGTCACAACACTAGCCACACAACTGAACCAACACCTTCACCAACATCACACCTACCCACCCACACCAGAAATCACAAACAAAACAACGATAAACGCATACAAATCAGTAAAGCAAACCAATCCAAACCACGTCAACAGTAAACTCTCACGCCACATTAATCACCGCACTCACTGACATATTTCATAGTCTGTCACATAACGCAATTGAGCTTTTAAAGAAACGTGGTATGGATGATTGTGTCTTTATGAGCACACCTATGGCCACTGAGAGACTGTATGCTAATTTACAAGGCACTCCTACTGATCAAGCGACTTATCGTCGAATGATTGGAGGGCTCATCTATCTAGCAGCCAGTCATCTAGATATTTCTTTTGCCACCTTTGTTTGTGCTCGTTATTAAGCACGTCATACGGTCAAACAACTCAAAGAGGTTAAGAGGATCTTTCGGTACCTAAGACATTCCTATAACATGGGCCTATGGTATCCGAAGGATTGCGGATTTGAACGAATTGCATATTCAGATGCAGACCATGCAGGATGCAAAGAAGATTGCAAGAGCACTTCAGGAGGCTTATAATTTCTAAGTGAAAAGCTCGTGAGCTAGAATTCTAAAAAGCAAGATTGTACTGTGATGTCTACAGCTAAAGCTGAATATGTATCATTGTCTACGTGTTGTGTACAAGTCATTTGGATGCGAACACAACTATTGGATTATGGATACAAGAACAACAAAATACCGATGTATTGCGATTCAAAGAGCACTATCGTTATCTCATGCAATCCGGTTCAGCATTCGCGTACAAAACACATAAACATCCGGTATCATTTTATTAAAGTACACGTTGAAAAGGGTACGGTGGAATTATACTTTATCAGAACTGAATATCAACTTGCGGATCTATTTGCTAAAGCTCTTCCCATAAGAAAAAGCTTGAGTACTTAGTTTCATACGCATGGTATGAGAAAGTTGACTCCAACAGCCAGTTAGAAAGTCTAGCAAAGTTATCTTCTTGAAAAAGATCATACATCAAACTTGTAAATATATTTTTCAAAAAAAAAATAAAAATAAAATAAAATAAAAAATATAAAAATACAAAAAGATTTCCTTGATGTTTTTCAAAAACAAAAATAAAAATGTAAAAGGTCAAAAACATAATTTAAACAAAGACATGTGACTTCTCATTCAAATCAGATTCATGATTCGATATTTTAATCAAAATTTCTTAAAATGCCATTCCGGGATCATGATTAGAGGGGGAGTTATTTTGATAAACGAATGTGTTCTCATTGTCAAAGCATGTGTTTTTGTAAATCCCATTCACGAACATCAACCTGGATTCTAATTGAAAAATTCATAACGCTTTCAAAATCCAATAATAACAATGATCTCTCGAATATTTGATAGTTTTTTATAAAATGGTATATTTTCGAGGGGGAGTTTTTTATTTCTTTGTGAAAATCTAGACTTTAAAAAAGGAAAAAATTCCACTAAAGGACTAACTTGGAAAACGGGTCATACTCCAAGAGGGAGTTTTTGAAATTTTTGTTAATAAAATTCGGTGTCAAAAACTACAAGGGCCAAATCTGTCATTTCTTAAACAAATTTTCGAAAGAAAAACTCCAAGGACTGAAAGTGTCAATTTCCAAAAAGCTAAATTCGGACGGTATACATAGGAAATTAATTTCATTTCTCATTTTTTATTATTCCGAATTTGATATCAAAAAAGAAGAGAAATCTAAGTTTTTCACAAGATCGTGATTTTGAGTTCATTACAACGACCACAATTTCTTTCTCTTCACAAACATTAGTATTTTTTCGTTGTTACAGGTTTTGGAAATGATCTTTGATGATGTTCTTGAGATCGAAATTAAAATTCAATAAGAATTAGGGTTATCGAAATTGGGGGTTTTTGAAATTCATGATAGAATAAGTGTTATTGATGAGATTAATAACGTTTGTGCATAATTCATGAGAATAAACATGTTTATGACTTCCTATAATCACAGAAATTCAACAAATTGGATCAAACTCGATACTATTGGTCTAAACATGTTCACTTGACTTCTTTTGATCAAAATGGATTAATTTTAGCTTAAAAGCTTAATTAGATCGAATTTGTTGAATAATATGGCAAGAAAACCATTTTCGACAAGTCAAAAGAGTCAGTTAAAATTCAGTAGGGTCAAATCTGAAAAAGTCAAAATTCGGAGAAGTCAAAATTGAAAAAGTCAAAACCCACTTTTGGAAGTGTCAAATTTGTTGAAAAAGTACACAAAATTTTTGGGGGCTTACTAGACTTAGTGAATGTTGATGATATATATCTGAATGTGTTGTCTAAAAATTGTATGTCGGTAAATAATACGACCAGTCTCTCATGCGACTTGAAATTCAAACGTTTGGGAAAAAGTACCTCAAACTTGAGAAAAAATCGATTAAGTTTTGATGAATTTTATACCTTGTGTCAAATATGTCTATTCTTAATTGTTTAAGTGGTCTAAGTCACGTCCGATTATGACCGTTTTCTGCATTGAACAGAATGAGGAGTGAGTGACTTTGTGACCATTCAGTTTTTGAATTAGATGTGTTTGTTTACATGGTATAAGATTCATTAAAAGAAGCAAAAATGAATAATTTCAAAATAACTTGAGTCTGATAATTCTATTCTCAATTGTTTAAGTGGTCTAATTCATGTCCAGTTTTGACCATTTTCTGCAATGAATAGGGATGAGTGTGTTAATACAAATAATGTCTAAAAACGTTATTTATATTTTTCGACCTCTCAATGTTTTGATAATAACAAAATGTGAAAACGTTTTACGATAAACAGTTAAACGTTTATAAATTACTAATCATAAAAATTATATTTCTAAGATTAATCAACTTAAATGTATGGATAAACAAAATCATTAAACATGATTAGTTGACCAATGAAAAGTAATTTCCATAAGACCTTACATTTCTACAAATGTGTTTTTATAAAAATATAAAAACAAAATATTTATTCATTAAAAGAAATGTTTTATTTAAAACATAAAATTTAAAATTCAAATTTCCCCCCAAAATAGATGGTTCTATAACAGATACAACCTTCACCACAAAAGGACAAAAAAGGAAGCGGAGTCTAGTGGCGGCCCCCTTTTAGGCCCTGGCGGGCCAGCCCCCTTAATATATAAAAAGTACCGCCGGACCGCCACCAGCAACGGTTATTTTTTTGTCCCTATAAATACTGGGCCACCCCATCTGAAAAACACAACCTCTTGCCATGAATTTTTTCAGATCTGTTATTCTTTCTTCTTCCTTTCTTTCTGAAACACATATCTTTATCACTAACATATCTTGATCTTGTTTTCAAGTGATTAATTCTTTCTTCCTCCCTTCTTCTTCTTCTTCTTCCTCTAATCAAATGCAAGAGAAGACAATATCTATTCTTCTATATTCGAAATTGTATATCAGTGATCTGATCTCTTTCTCCCAAGAATCACAATCTTCATTACATACATATAGTGTTGTTGTGTTAAATTGGATTGTGTTAGATCCAATGTGTACATTATTATTGGTGTGATTTGGAATTGTGTGTCAATCCAAAGATATATATATCCGTGTGAGTGTGTAAATACTTTAGTGAAGTCTTAGATTGGTTTTAAAGCTAAGATTAGGAACTCGAACGTCTATCATAGTGTCTGAAAAGAAAGTAAGCGACTGTAAACGGTTTTCTCCCCGCCTAAAGGGAGCTTGTTGACATAGTGAAATCTCGACTGGAGTACTCGGGGAGTGGAGTAGGAACGAAGAGGTGCTTCGTTGCCGAACCACTATATATCTGTTGTCTTGGGATTGATCGTTATTTCTTTATCTCATTATGTTATTGCTTATTTATATTAGATATTTAGTTTTGGGAATTTCATATGTGATTGATTGACATATAACTCGAATCTAATAATTTTCTAAGCAAAGTTTTTAAAACGGTAAATTAACCCAGTAAGACTAATCACCCCCCCCTTCTAATCCTACAATTGGTTACCCGAGCAGCCAGTCACTCAAGAACTTTAAAATATATTGGTATTTTAAAGCATGGGATCGATCTATGGTTTTCCGACAAATAGCTAAAGGCAATCTATGCAAATACCACACACGTTTTAAAGGATACGTTTTTATTTATTGGAAAAATAGATTCAAGACATAATGTTAAATCAAAATGATCTAGATCTTTGGCGATGTTATTACAAATGGTGATTTTCAACCCTATTATCAAAATCCGGAAACCAAGACTGATGAGGTATGTTTCCTTTGAAAAACAAACTGATGATCTAAAAAAAACCTTGCGAAAATAATGAAGCCTAAAATTTAATTTACAATGCGTTTGCCTAGAAAAGAATATGAACGAATTTTCATGTGTAATACGGCAAAAGAAATTTGGAAAACTTTGTTAATCACCCATCAAGGTAATAGCCAAGTCAAAGATAATAAGATCGACCTTTTGGTTCAACAATATGAACAATTCGTCATTTCCGAAGACGAATCTATAGATAGTGCTTTTGCTAGATTTAATACTATTATTACTAGTCTTAAAGCTCTTGATGAAGGTTACTCTAGTAAGAACTACGTAAGGAAGTTTCTTAGGGATCTACATCCTAAATGGAGAGCAAAGGTCATGACGATTGAAGAGTCAAAAGACTTAACATCACTATCTCTTGATAAGCTCATTGGAAACCTCAAATTCCATGAGATGATCATCAAGAAAGATTCCGAAATAGTCAAAGCAAAAGTTGAAAGGAAATATTTTGCTTTAAAGGCTAAGAAAGAATCTAGTGATGAAGAATGTTCGCCTTCCAGTGGTGAAGACGAAGAGTACGCCATGGCGGTAAGAGACTTCAAGAAGTTCTTTAAGAGAAGAGGTAGATTCGTGAGACAACCTCGAAATGACAAAAAGACCTTTCAAAGAAGCCGAGACGACAAAAACAGTAAAAGTGAAAGGAAGTGCTTTAGATGCGAAGATCCAAGTCATCTTATTCGAGAATGTCCAAAGCCACCAAGAGACTGTAACAATCGTCAATTTTCGGAACATATTTAAATAATAAATCATATTTATTAGTACATGTTTGTCGTTTATAAAACTTATTTTTTTAAACTTATTCGACTTGAAAACGAAAAAGATCTATGTTATTTAAATAAGTCTGACGTATTAAAAACGAACCACTAAACATCACGTTTTACTCACTCGTACGTCTAAATTAATTTGATAAAACGATATATGAACAAAAGCTTTTTAGTTGTTTGACCGAGAACCTCGAAAACAGATCAAAAGAGACTGAAAAGCCCTCGCAAGATTAGAAACGGAGAAAATAATTAAATTATATTTAATTAACAGTTTTATTAAATAAAAATATTTAATAAATTTAGTCATCATTTCATTCGAAAACGTTCGTTGATAACGCGAATATATAGGGTTAGAAATTTATTTTTATTTTTATTATTATTTTTTTTATTTCGGACGAGACATAACCGGTTCATTAAATAAATAACGAATATTAATAACGAATATTTTTATAAATATTATAAAAATATTTATGAAATAAAATCGTGAAAATACTCATTTTTATTGGAAAGCATGATTGAAAAACAATGGCGCAAGTTTCGTGATTTGAATCACCCGTTAAGTCGCCCAAACGAGCCCCGAACCATTATTTTACAAAATAATGCCCAACATTTACACTATTAGTCCCTGTGAGATAATTATATAATTGACCCTAAACTATTAACTACTTGCCACTTATTTTAAAACTTTTATTATATATATAAAAAGTTTATAAAAATTTCATTTTTATAAATATAAACACACACACACACCACTATAACTCTCTCTCCCCCACCCAACTTCCGGTCATCTTCTCCGGCAACCCCGCCGCCGCCGGCCACCATGCTGCCGCCGCCGAAAAAGTTTTCCGGTGGGTTTTCCGACCGAAACTTAAA
This sequence comes from Tanacetum coccineum, assembly GCA_026074375.1. Classification (NCBI taxonomy): domain Eukaryota; kingdom Viridiplantae; phylum Streptophyta; class Magnoliopsida; order Asterales; family Asteraceae; genus Tanacetum; species Tanacetum coccineum. The sequence goes on from BQNB010001166.1 coordinate 68,553, forward strand.
ACGTTTCTCATCTCCGGATCTACCCATACTCCATGTCACACGCCACCACGCGCCCGTTTCTTTTCCCCCCCCCTCCCGACGACAAGCCACCCACCCCATCATCATCATCATCATACCCCCAACCCACCATCATCATCATATCATACCACCACCCCCCATCAATCATCATCATCATACACCGTGGACCATCATCATCATCATACCAACCTCCATCAACATCATCATACCACCTCCAAAACCATCAACACCATTCGCCAACTGCCGCTGCCAATACCCTCTCCAAAGCGACAACCCCACCTATCGCAGCCATCCACAAGCCGCCACCACAACGGGTGCGTTTGGCTGTGGTAACACCCGAAAAGGGTGCGTTTGGCTTAACAGCCCCACCAGGGGGCCTTTGGTTTTGTGGTTATTTTATTTTCTTTTCGTCCTCGGGTAACTATTTCTCTTTTGGCTACCCGACCAGAAAAAAAAAAAAAAAATTCACCATAAGGTGTTTGTATATATGGTTATCAGCCTTAGCGGGGGCGTGGGTTCTTGCGTTGTAATAGCAGCCCCCTAAAGGGGTGTTTGTTTCTTCTGTGTATAATCGTCCCAACAGGGGCGTTTTGTTTCTTCTTCTCTCTGGGTTTTACTCCTTAAGAGTGCGTTTGGGACAGCAGCCCATATAGGGGTGTTTGGTTGGTCATATTTGTTTTTGGTTAATTGTTTAAGCCCGTTAGATATATATTGAGGTATGTTTCAACATAGATTGATTAAAAGCGGAAAACATTGAAATTTATAAATACGGGAAACATCGTATAAACGAAAAGGTCATGCCGAAATTTATATAAATCTCTATACTTAGCAATGTTTCACTAAAACTTCTATTATTTAAAAAAACCCCGATAAAAGGACAAAGTTATATAGTTTTAAGATTATTTATTAGAAATAATACTATAACCTCGTAAATAAACGGAAAATATACTTTTACGAATGAGACAATATTTTAACTAAAACCCCGTCGAGAAAAACGAAAAATAATTTATAAAATATTATTAGATAAATTCCCGCAACTAGAAAAATAAAGTCAAGTTTGTTTATAAAAAACTTTCAGAAACGTCTTAGCGATTATTTTTTTTTTATGCAAGAACATTATATCTATAAAAGTGGTGAATTCCAAAAACGTGTCGAACTAACTTTTTAATTAATACTCTCAATTCTTGTATAAATACTTTCAAAGTATTGAAATAACCTCAATATTTATTTTGAATGTTGTACTTTATTTTATAAATCAACAAATGAGTTATATAACAGTTCATGTTAATATGGGTAATATATACGGAATATATTACTAGAATTGCGATTACTTTTTCGATTTGTTTTATTTAACAACCACCAATCCTTACAACTGTGAAAACCTCAATCCTTTGATCAACATGTTCGCGTTTTATGTACCATACATGCGGAAAACCCAAATTCATCATCCTAGGCTAGTGGGTCTTAGCCGTTCAGTTAAGCTGCATCTTCTGGTCGAGCCGTTTTCGTTTTCACGTTTGTCTGGGCTTATTTCTGTGCATTTTGCAAGTTTGCTCTGGCAATCATTCAAGGTGAGTTCATAGTCTCGCATTTCAATTCTTTTTCCAAAGTATTATAAACCCGCGAGGGGAATACATGCTCGTTTACAAACTTGTATATTTTACTACAGTATAATTACCTTTCAATACTTTGTGAGTTCATAGTCTCGCATTTCAATCTTTTCAATGTTTTATAAACCCGCGAGGGGAATACATGCTCGTTTACAAACTTGTATATTTTACTACAGTATAATTACCTTTCAATACTTTGTGAGTTCATAGTCTCGCATTTCAATCTTTTCAATGTTTTATAAACCCGCGAGGGGAATACATGCTCGTTTTACAAAGTTGTATATTTTACTACGGCGTTAATTTTACCTTTCAATACTTTGTGAGTTCATAGTCTCGCATTTTCAATCTTTTTCATGTTTTTTATAAACCCGAGAGGGGAATAACATGCTTCGTTTACAGAACTTGTATATTTTACGTACAGCATAATTATCTTTCAATACGTGTTGTGAGATTCAATAGTCTCTCTCGGCATTTCTAATCTTTTTCAATGTTTATAAACCGCGAGGGAAACATGCTCGTTTACAAACTTGTACTTTTTTACTACAACTACATCATAATTTACCTTTCAATACTTTTGGAGTTCCTAGTCTCGGCATTTCAACTCTTTTCAATGTTTTATAAACCCGGCGAGGGAATACATGCTCGTTGTTAACAAAATCTTGTATATTTTTAGCTACAGCATAATTACCTTTCATACTTTGTGAGTTTCATAGTCTCGCAATTTCAATCTTTTCAATGTTTTTAAAAACACGCAGAGGGGAATCCATGCTCGTTTACAAACTTGTATATTTTACTACAACATAATTAACATTTTAATACTTTGTGAATCATAGTCCCGCATTTAATCTTTTCAATGCTTTTATAAACCCGCGAGGGGAAACTGCTCTTTACAAGACTTGTAATTTTACTACAGCATAATTACCTATTCAATACTTAGTGAGTTCATAGTTCTCTCGCATTTCAATCTTTCAATGTTTTAATAAACCCGCGAGGGGAATACATGCTACGTTTTACAAACTTGTTATATTTTTACTACAGCATAATTACCTTTCAATACTTTGTTAGTTATAGTCTCTCTCTGCATTCAATCTTTTCAATGTTTTTATAAACCCGTGAGGGGAAATACAATCTCGTTTTAACAAACTTGATATATTTTACTACCGGCTAATTACCTTTTCAATACTTTGTGATTCATAGTCTCGATTCGCATATCAATCCATTTTCAATGTTTTCTAAACCCTACAGGAGAATAACATGACTCGTTTTACAAAGTGAACTTTATTGATATCTACTAAACGTAAGCGTTACATGATTATTTTTTATAAAGCTTGATTGTTTACTACATTATTTGAGTCTGTGAATACCTATAATTGAACCTGGAATTTTAGACATGATTGTTTTACTATTGGAACAAATTTTTTTCAAGTGTATGCTATCCAGAATACTGCCTATTATTAATGCCTAAGTTACCTTATTGCCGTGACAGTCCCTATTATCATGAACCGTTAATTGCTATTATCTGAGCGCAATGGGTTATGGATAGATCTTATCGGGACTAACAACCCCCACCCATAACTTGGTCACTAGTTGATCGGGTGCATTTAACATTGATATTGTTAGGGAGTGTTGGCACAATCCTATTTTTCTTATTGGGGCACAAATCTAGTTTAAGCTACGGTGACATGAGCTTATGTGCAAAAATATATACTTAGACTTGATGAATTGTTTCTTCTTTGTCTACAATACTTGTTTTTTGGTACTTCGGAATAGTACTATAGTCCACCATTACTTCATTCTTGTTGTCCACTTTTAAAACTTCTTGATTTACTGAATCACTACTTAATTTCTGGATTGGATTTTTCGGAAATAACACTTTTAAATGTTGTAATCCGCTACTTTTCCTCCTGAAATATTTCTTAAATTATTTCAATAATGCTTTTCAACTTAAACATAATGAATTCCACCAACTTATTGTTGAAACGTTTTAGCATGTAATTTTCAGGTTACTATTTTTGCTAGTGGAGCATTGTGAGCATTCGAGTCCGGTATATATTTTTTTTTGAAGGCTTAATAACTTGAGTACTATTGGACAAACGTTTTTGACAGATGTTTTCTAATACATTATATAATGAAACCTGTTGCAAAATCTGATCTTTTATTAAATGAGAATATTTTTTATAAACGTACCATTTTAAGGTCCGTTTCCGTGGGACTGTTTGTTGTGCCCTGAAGGTAATGCTACCCTATGTTACCATTCCCTGTCGTTGTCCTGATTTTATGGGGGTGGGTTACAGAGACAAGAACCAAAAGATTTGTTGGAGGAGGTTCTATAGCGCTAGCGGTTGAATAAGATGATAAAAAGATCCAAGACAGGACTTGTCATTTAGTCTCAAGCACCAAATGATGTATGTTCTTAATCTTCTTACTTTAGTGATGAAAACTCACAATTGATAGATTTAGCTTTAGGACAATGAATATGAAAAATTGTTCAAATGATTTAAATGATAATCACTAAGAACAAAAGGATAAAAGCTAATAGAAATGAGCTAGAAAATGAGCTTAGAGAATTAAAAGATAGATTATCCACACTCGAGAAAAGACAAGGGGAGTTTTATTCTCGATTGTGCAATAGTGTCAAACACTTAAAATTGAAATGAAAAGCTCAAGAAGAATCTACTATATTAAACAAATTTAAAAAGATACTACATATGCTTGAATGAAAGTTATTTAATCAAAAAACCCACCGTGAATAAAATTAAGGCTTAGGTTTAATTCATTGAAAGCATCATCTAGTGAACTAAAAAAAAAATAAAATTTGTGAAAGCTCAGAAAGAAACGTGTGTCTGATGAGGTCCCATAATTGATAGGGACGGCCCCCTTAATGATCCGTCGTCCCCCAAAATTATATATGGTACCCGCTCCCCAGTTACCACCTGGTATTAAAAACTGTAACTTTTCAAAAATAGCCATTTTAGGATCGCTAGACCAAAACACCATAATTGTAAAGAAAGTCAAAGTTTCCTGTTCTAGGACAATGAAGTTAAACAGTTCTATAAGCCATTGTCAAAACCAGAGTTGGCTTTTTGAAACCTGAATTTTGAGATCTAAAACATCATCACCTCCTAGAAAGTCCAAATAATAATTATTCTCTATCCAAAAACACCACAACCTAAAAGACAAGTTGGTCGAAACAAAACCAACCCCATGTTTCTTCGTAACTTAGAACCACTTTCCACATCAAAGTACATGCCAGGGACAAAAAAAATGTTCTTACTATTCTACATCCAAACCATTACATTCAAATGTAAGGGATGTTGGCACTATACAACTTTGGACCCATGAGAATTGGGGACCAAATGTTTGAGTTATTGTCTATAATAATAGATATGCCTTGGAGTCAATTTGGAACCCGACGAATGGATCAAGGATAGCGGATGTTCTAAACATATGACGGGCAACCGAAAGCTCTTCTCCACTTACAAGGCATACAATGGAGGTAACATTATTTTCTGTAGTAATCTTCACGGTAACATCATTGGCAAAGGTACGATTTCTAAATGACTCTCTTAAAATAGATAAGTAAACTTGTTGATAATCTAGGATTCCATCTTGCTAAGATAAGACAAATATGTGATAATAAGAGTAGAGTAACTTTTACTGACATGATAGTGAAACACTAATGACGGTAAAAGTATAGGGTAGAGGTATTAAGGAACAAAGGCTTATATGTGATGAAATTAGGAAATAAGCCTAAGGATCAAATTTGTCTAGCAACGATTGATGATAATTGCCACACTTTGTGGCATAGGAGATTAGGTCACGCAAATATGTGTCTCATTCAATCGTTAGCTTTCTAAGGAATTAGTTAGGAACCTACCTAAGCTTAAGTTTGATCAACATTTTTGTGATGCTTGCAAAATTGGAAAACAAGCTCACGCTAGTCACAAAGCTAAAGAATGAAGTCTCAACAGACTAATGCATAAACTTCGTCCATAGGGATATCCTTTTGGTCCATCCGCCGTACGGAGCTATGGAGGAAATCGTTACACCCTAGTCATAGTAGATGACTACTCTAGATATACTTGGACTAGATTTCTTAAGAACCGAAGCTTTTGATCAATTCAAAATATTTAGTAAGAAAATCCAAAATCAATTAGGATGTACAATAGTGTCAATAAGAACCGATCCAAAAACCGGTTTACAAGAAAAGGGGGAAAAAAAAAAAATTTGATAATGAATGATCAATTTGGAGAGTTTTGTAATGCCAATGGTATTACTCACATCTTCTCGGCTCTACGCACACCTCAATCAAATGGCGTGGTTGAAAGGAAAAATAGGACACTTCAAGAAATGAGTAAAACAATGTTGAACTAGCAATCGATACCTGACGAGAAGACAACAATTTTAGTGTAACGGCTATAGATACTTCAACATATATTCCTCACCGAATCCTAAATAGAACCATCCTAGGAAAAAACACCTTATGAAATCTTAAGAGGTAGGAAACCTACTCTTGACTATTTTAGAGTGTTTGGAAGCAAGTGCTTCATTCTAAACACTAAAGACTACCTTACCAAGTTTGACCCAAAGTCTTACGAAGGTGTCTTTCTAGGTTACTCCCAAAATAGTAAAGCCTATATCATTCTTAATAAACACACTAGGAAAATCGAAGAATCACTCAACATGACATTCGATGAAACTCCTCCATCTTCTAAGACATCACCCTTGGGTGGGCGATGACTTAGATGAAGAAGAAGCTATTAGGGAAATCGAAAAGAAAAACCTAGAAAATATTGTTGAGGATGAAACTTTAGAGATTGACGAAATAGTCAATATTAAGGAATCTAGGAACCATCCCCTAGAAAATGTCATAGGAAACCTCAACCAAAGAACCCTTAGATCACAAGCCCAAAACCAAAAGTAACTTTTATTGTTTTATCTTATCTATCATAGAACCTAAGAATGTAATGAAGCCTTAGAGACGAAAGATGATAGAAATTCGCCATGCAAGAAAGCAATTAAATAAATACATTGCTAACTTACGTTTGGAGTTGTTCCACAACCTAAGAATATGACAAGTATAGGAACTAAGTGGGTGTTTAGAAATAAGATAGACGAGAACGGTGTTGTTTCTCGAAATAAGGATAGATTATGTTTTGCTCAAGGATACAACCAACAAGAGGGCATCGATTATGATGAAACTTATGCCCCGGTTGCTAGACTTGAGTCTATTAGGATATTATTAGCTTATGCTTGCGCCTTAGATTTTAAATTATTCCAAATGGATGTAAAAAGTGCATTCCTGATGTTTTATCTATGAGGAGGTAAAAAGCGTGGCACAACCTCCAGATTCATTGATTTTGAAAAACCAAATCATGTTTATAAATTAAAGAAAGCTTTATATGATCTTAAACAAGCACCCAAAGCTTGGTATGATAGATTAAAAGCTTTTCTTATTAAACATGAATATAAAATGGGAATGGTAGATAACACTCTTTTTACTAAGAAGAAAAGTTCAAATCTCTTAATTGTTCAATATATGAGTTCGATGACATTATTATTTCGGTTGACATGTCAAACATGTGTGATGAATTTGCCAAAATCATGCATGACGAGTTCGAGATGAGCATGATGGGTGAACTTAACTTCTTCCTTGGATTACAAATTAAACAAATGGAAGACGATATATTCTTTAATCAATCTAAGGTATAATTAAAGAATACTTAGGAAATATGTGTCCTAGAAGATTTCTAAACCAATGAAAACTCTTATGTCCTGTCCTCCGATACAAAACTCACGAAAGCTGAAGATGTGAGTCGATAGATAGTACCCAAGTTTCGAGGCCATAGATGATATGGTAGTCTATTATACCTAACGGTCAAGTAGGCCCGATATCAGTATAGTGTATCCTTTTTCCACCCGCTTTCAAGAGGCTCCCAAAACCTTCATCACCTTGAAGCGAGTATCGAGGCATGATAGGTAGTCTATTATACCTAACGGCAAGTAGGCCCAATATCATGTTTAGTGTCTGCCTTTGTGCCCTCTTTTAAGAGGCTCCCAAAACCTCTCACCTTCAAGCGGTTAAGCGTATCTTCGGATATATTAAATGCACTACGCACTTAGGATTATGGTATCCTAACGGTACCGGCATAGAAACCGTAGTATATGCCGAATCTGATCATGCGGGAGATTATGTGGACCGAAAGAGCACTAGCGATATTTGTACGTTCGTGGGATGTTGTTTGACATCTTGGTTCTCGAAGAAACAAACCGCTCTTGCTATATCCACTACCGAAGCCGAATACGTAAGCGCCGGAAAGGCATGTCAACAAGCATTATGGATGAAACAAGCTCTCATCGACTACGACGTACGACTCGATGACGTTCCCATCATGTGCGACAACAAAGGCGCGATTGACCTTAGCAAAAACCCGGTGCAACATTCTCGTACCAAACACATCGAAATACGTCACCACTTTCTTCGTGATAATGTCCAGAAAGGACATATCTCAATCGAAAAAGTGTCGTCCGCCGACAACATCGCCGATATTCTTACTAAACCCCTTAAACGTGAATCGTTTAACTATCTACGTCTTGGTTTAGGAATGATGGAACACATTCCATAAATCATATTAGTCCGCTTCTATTTCTTCTGTCTCAATTCTAGTCCGTGTTCCATTCTGTGTCGTGACAACTTAAATGCTTCATCCGAAGTACTTTAAGCATGTTTAATTCGCGAAATGCAAATTAAAACGTCACTCCTCTTCGCAAAATCTTCGTCAAAATTAAGTTCAAAATCATTGCCTGAAGGCGGCCCCCATATAGGCACCCCCCAATATATTTGGGACCGTCGGGTAAATACGGGACCGCCATTAGCAAGACACAAAATGGGACACTTAACCAAAAATTTTCAAAACTGAAAAACAAACACCCCTTACCTGCTGCATTGACGAACTCGAACCCAAACCCACCAAAACTTAAAATCAACCATTAAAACTTCAATAGAAGATCAAATCAACACTAATAATCATTTCTAATATCACAAAGATCATCAATTGTATGTCATTTAATCTATTTTCTTTCAATCTGAGTCTAGGGTTCATGATGAACACAAAAAATTGAAATTGGGAATTTTCAAATTTTCTTTTAACTTTATGCAATTAAGAGTACTAGGATACAATGTATAACTAATATGCTTCCCATAGACATAGGATTTGCATACATTAGTAAGATTAAACGAAAAAATAATTTTGAACCAAAACCCTAATTTTATTTTCAAATCACTCACGTTAGGAACACAATAAAATTATTGTTATGCATTGTCAATATAACCTAAAAATATTTTCAAACACATGCATAATTATATCATAAACAAATTTCGAGATACATAATTCATATGTATTTTTTGACTTGTTTGGTTGAGCAAAATCAAATTAAGGAGCGTTTAGGTTAACTCTTAGGATCTTATATTTAGGTCGAGTTAATTGTTACTCCATATTGTTTGCATATAGGCAAACACTAGGCACAAAATCAAAACATCAATACATGTAAAAGCGATTAAAATATGATCTTGCTTATATCTTTCTAGGTAACAATGCCTCGAGCTACCGGTCTTGATCATCAAAAGACGCGAAACTACATATCCCAAATATCAAATGAATTTAATCAACCCTTACTAAATACAATGGCCAATCTTGAAAAACAATACTTTCATGAAGGAAGGGTTGTAAGTCTAAACTTTGAAAATATGAGTCATATTCGCGCTAAGTTTGAGTCAATCGGGTTTGATTGTTTGTTAGATATTAACGAACAAATTATACCTCGCTTTGTTCTTGAGTTCTTCTGTCAACTCACTTTTGCCTACAATCCTGAGGTTCAATTCATTGTCAATTTTGTCATTCAAAATAAGTCTTTTTCCCTCACTCTTGAGGAATTCGGTCAAATTCTAAAAATCCCTTTCAAAGGTCATGCCTCTATCACCGAAATGTGGTCCCTTGACCATTTGTCGGTCAGTGTTCCAAGTAGAGGTCTTTATAAAACCAAACCCCCATTTCCAAGAGTCATTAATTCTCTTATTCAAATTCCACGTCAAGGTCAAGAGACTCGTACCAAAAATAAGAAAACCATTGTCGTTGGTGAAAACAAAATTTTAACCCGAGAGATTCAAACTCATATGAAACCATGGGTTGAGATTATTCGTGAAAACGCCATTTGTCAAGGAGGACATAGGGATCATGTCTCCGCTTGTCTTTGTCACATGCGTTATTGCATTGAGACACCCACTCCTTATAACCTAGCATTTTTCATTCTTAAAAGAATGGAAAAGACTCGATTCAAACCTAAGGAAGTCTTACCTTATGGTATGCTCTTGACTAGGTTATTCAAACATGTAGTGTCCGTCTCTCCTGAGCTAGCTTTTGATCGTTATCTCTCACATGATCGAGCCATGCATCCGCTCGCTCCTCACTACGAGCGAAAGACACGAGCGGATCGTGGCAAGAAAAGACCTCGTGAGCCAAATGCTAGCTCCTCATCCTCCACTCTAAATCATCCATCGTCATCTCATCCATTGAATGATTCCACGCATGAAAATGATGACGAATCTTCTCATTCCAATCCTTCCTCTCCACCTCAAAACACTTCTTCCTCGTCAAACAATGTCTCTAGAGTCCCTCAAAACCCTCCTCATGAAAGTCATGACTTAAACACCCTTCTATCTGAAACCATAACTCTTCAAACTCAACAACGAGATGCTCATCGAGACGGGTTAAGGTCAATTGGACAAACTCTCAAGAACATGATGGGAGGAAAATGGAAGTGAAGATGTCGACATAACTTCTAAGTGATTGTTACTATTATTATTATTATTTCTCTTATAATACATTTTTCCTTTGAAGAACTAAAACAATGAATGATGACTTCCGTGAGGTAGGATGATCTTTAAAATGGTTTTATCATTCTATAAATGCCTTGCTAGTTGACAATTTGTGCTCTTATGTGAATTTTATTAAGGCTTATTAAAATTGCATGCTTAAGATTAATGATTGATGCATTGTTAGTTTAGATTTACTCGATTTTTGACTGACATGAGATGTGATACTTCTGTGGGAAAATACTGGGAAAAATCTGTTCTCTCCAGAAAACGGCCCCTGAATTCATCAGGCGGCCCCCTTATCAATCAGGGACCGCCCAACAATAAGGGACCGCCAACAGGAGGGAACATAAATTTCAAATTTCTATCTTTTTCTGTATCTTTGACCACCCTAGTCCTAGACTCTTGCTGGAACTTCCCTTTTTGAACACATAATTTCTTCAATCTTCATCTCTACCACCATGCTTTGCCATTTATTTTTATTATTTAAATCATCAATCTTCTTCATTATCATCATCCTCTACACACTTGCTTCTTCTCCCACCTAAAATGTCCTCCTCAAATCATCACTCAAACCTTTTTAGAAAACCAAAAATTTTAGTTCGTCAAGTATGGAAACGTAAGACACCTCCTCCAAAATCATCACCTACTTGTCATAATGACTCACCTCCACCACCTCCAAGAAATACTCCTCACTCTATCTCTCCACCTATGAACTACCCACAGAGAGATCGAATTATTAATCAACTCCATACCATCTCCACACTCATCGATTCTTAAATTCCTACACCACCCTCCTCACCCTCTCATTGGTTCAACCTCCTACTCATGCTCAAGTAGGATGTCATGCTAGCTTTTGTCATTGTTGTAGGTACTCTACCAATCACTTCCACTCATTAAGAAATGAAATTAATTTCATTCAATTCCTTGTCACCCATCTCATACCCCAATCACAAGCCCATCACCACAATGATCAACCTTCCTCATCATTTTCACTCTTCAATTACACTCTCATGATTAATTTGTTCAAATAATTGTTTCCTACCTTTTGGGTGCCTCGTCTCATAAAGTCAAAGATCATCTACTAGTTTACTCTTATTAGATGCTTTAATTATGTTATGTTATGATTATCTTGTGTTGTATCTTCATATATTGTCTTACATGGCTATGTATTATCTTTTTAGAATTTGAATGAACTTTATTTATAAAGTGTGGATTATAATGTTGAGATATTTGTCATGCTATGTTGCTTTGCACTTGTATTTCTAACCTTGTTATGTAGCAAACAAACTATCGTAAGATCGATCCCTTGGTGCCCCGAACAAGGGGGAGCATACATCAAGGGGGAGTCTTTAATCGTCGACTTCTTTCTCTCTACTACAACTCGACGATCAACCTTTTTTGGATTCAACAAAAAGAGGGAGAAATAGAATTTAACTCATTAATAATTTACAAACTTCTAATTTTATACTAAATGAGTTTATGTTTTATCATCATCAAAAAGAGGGAGATTGTTAATACAAATAATGTCTAAAAACGTTATTTATATTTTTCGACCTCTCGATGTTTTGATAATAACAAAATGTGAAAACGTTTACGATAAAATTAAACGTTTATAAATTACTAATCGTAAAATTCCATTTCTAAGATTAATCACTTAAGGTATGGATAAACAAATCATTAAACATGATTAGTGATCAAGAAAATAATTTTTATTTCCTAAACCTTACATTTTTACAAAAGTATTTTTACAAAAATATAAACACAAAATAATTTTTTATAAAAGAAATGTTTTATTAAATTATTTAATTTGAAATCAGATTTTTCCCCCCAAAATGAAAGGTTCTAAAACAGATAACACCTTCCCCACAAAAAGACAAAAAGGGGAGCGTAGTCTACGGCGGCCCCCTTATAGGCCTGGCGGCCCCCTTATATATAAGGGACCGCCGTCAGTACAACGGCTCTTTTTTGTGCCTATAAATACTGGGCCACCCCATCTGAAAAACAGAACCTCTTGCCACGAATTTTTTCAGATCTGTTATTCTCTCTTCTTCCTTTCTTTCTAAAACACATATCTTGATCACTAACATATCTTGATCTTGTTTTCAAGTGATTAATTCTTTCTTCCTCCCTTCTTCTTCTAATCAAGTGCAAGAGAAGAACAATCGTATTCTTCTACATACGATTTGTTATCAAGTGATCTCTCTCTTCCTCCTCAAGATCACATATCTTCATTACATTTACTTTGTGTTGTTGTGTAAATTGGATTGAGTGTAGATCTAATAGTGTAAATTATGTATTGGTGTGATTTGGATTATGTGTCAATCTAAGGGTATATATCTTGTGAGTGTATAAAGACTTTGTGAAGTCTTAGATTGGTTCTAGCTAAGATTAGGACTCGACATCTAGCTTAGTGTCGGAAAAGAAAGTAAGCGACGTGTAAACGGTTTTCTCCACCTAAAGGGAGCTTGTTGACATAGTGAAATCTCGAGTGGAGTACTCGGGGAGTGGAGTAGGAACGAAGAGGTGCTTCGTTGCCGAACCACTATAAATCTTGGTGTCTTGGTTTGATCGTTTCTTTCTCTATCTCTTTATTGTTATTGCTTACTTAGTTCATTATATTAGATATTTAGTTGTGATTCATATTGTTGATTGATTGACATATAACTCGAATCTAACAATTTTCTAAACAAAGTTTCAAAACGACAAATTAACCAGTAAACTATTCAACCCCCCCTTCTAGTTTCCTACATCGTGAATCTTTAGTTTTCATGAAGCGTAAGCTATAACCTTCTCCCTTTGCATTAACACATCACCCAAACCTTTATGCGAAGCATCACAATAAACTATAAAGTCGTCGGTTCCTTCGGGTAAAGCCAAAAGTAGTGCACTACATAATTTTTGCTTCAATAATTGAAAAGTTGCTTCTTCTTTGTCACCCCAATCAAACTTCACACCCTTCTGGGTTAGTTTGGTCATTGACTTGGCAATCTTTGAAAATCCCTTAATAAATCTTCGATAGTAACCGGCAAGACCTAAAAATTGGCGAATCTCCGTTGGAGTCTTAGGACATGCCCAATCTTTGATGGATTTGATCTTGGTGGGATCCACGTGAATGCCTTGACTATCAATCACGTGACCGAGAAATTGTACTTTAGGGATCCAAAATTCACATTTAGAGAATTTGGCATACAACTCCTCCTTCTTAAGCAAATCTAAGATTGACTTAAGGTGCTCCTCGTGCTCTTGTTGGTTCATTGAGTAGATCAAATTATCATTGATAAAGACAATCACAAACTTGTCCAAATATGATAACCCGATCCCAAGTTGATCTTCGAGTAGACACTCGACCCTTGTAGTTGGTTAAATAAATCATCGATTCTTGGAAGTGGATAACAGTTCTTCATCGTCAGCTTGTTCAACTCTCTATAGTCGATACACATCTGGAATGATACATCCTTCTTCTTGACAAACACAACAGGAGCTCCCCAAGGTGAGGAACTTGGTCTTATAAAGCCTTTGTCGGAAAGCTCTTGCAGTTGGTCTGACAATTCTTTCATCTCGGATGGGGCTAATCGATAAGGTGCCCCTGCTACGGGTGCAGCACCAAGTACCTAATCGGAGCCCCCTAAGGTGAGTAACTTGGTCTTATAAATCCTTTGTCGAAAATCTCTTGCAGTTGGTCCGATAATTCTTTCATCTCAGATGGGGCTAATCGATAAGGCGCCCGTGCTAAGGGTGCAACACCAGGTACCAAATCAATTTGAAATTCCACTTGTCGGGTAGGTGGAACACCCGGCAAGTCCTCGGGAAATACTTCAAGAAATCTCGGACAACTGGTACATCCTCAAGTCGCTTCTCCTCCGACTTGTCTTCAGCCTTCTTCTCGGTAATTTGTGCCAAAAAGACATGACATCCTTTTAGCAGATACTTTTTAGTTTTTGTGCATGAAATAATATTTAATCGCAACTCGCTTCCATGGTTGCTTCCGTCACCACGAATAATTAACGGTTTTTACCTCGATTGCTTAAGGAACATGAACAATCTTTTTCGTCACAGACGTCATCCGTGATACAATGATAACCAATCCATTTCGATTATGACGTCAAAACTACCAAGTTCTATGGGCATGAGGTTGATATTGAATGGGTGATTTAACAAGTTTAACATACAACACTGAATTATAGTATTAACTCTTGTTATTCTGTTGTCGGCTAACTCAACGTCATAACTATTGTCTAATGTAGTTGGGATGATATCAATTAATGAACTAAATACAGTCGACACAAAACTTCTATTGGCACCAGTATCAAATAAGATGGAAGCATAACGGTTATTGAGTAGGAACGTACCCGTAACAACGTTCGAGTCAGTGTTGGGTTTACCGCTTCCCAAAACATAAGCCTTTCCACGAGCTTCACCGTTCCCAGCCTGATTTTCACGGTTTTTATTCTTCAGTTTTGGGAAATCTTTCTTGTAATGCCCTTGGACTCCACATTCATAACAAGTAACAACCTTCTGAATCGCCCTGTGGGTTCTCTGGTTGTTAGCAACAGCTAGACTTCTACAGTCACGGGCCAGATAGCCAACTCTTTTTCAATTGTTGCACTTGGGAGCACATGCCCCATTGTGATGGTAATTTCACTTGGTGCATAGTAGTAGAGTTCCAACGTATTCTTTCTTCTCACCAGGCCCAACAGTATAGGCCCTGGCTACATTTTGCCTTTTGAGAGGCTGCTGCTGAACTTGGTTATCTCTGGGGTTATTGTCAAGTTTCCTTTTGTTTTTGGCCCACCTTTCAACAAAAGTACGGATCTTTTGGTCCATCAGATCATTAGCAAACTCGATTTCTTCTTGCATCGTCTTCGGTTTGGATGCCATCACACTACCTTGAATCATGTCGATAAGTCCACCAATATATTTCTCCAACTGATCAGACTCCTTGGGAAACATTCTTCCATACATCAATGCTAACTCCTGAAAACGTTATGTGTAGCTCACAACATCCGTACCCGTAACCTTCAGGTTCCAAATTTCAATTTCCAGCTTTTTGATTTCACTTCTTGGACAATACTTGTCGGTCATTAATTTCCTTAGTGTTTTCCATGACATTCCATAAGCAGCATCATGGCTAATAGTCTTAACGTGGGAGTTCCACCACATTAGTGCATTTCCAAGAAAAGTACATGTAGCATACTTAATTTGGCACTCATCGGTGAAGTTGCTTATGTGGAATACATATTCTATTTTCTCAAACCATTAAGTCAAACCTAGGACTCCTTCAGTACCCTTAAAGTTAAGGGGTTGACAGTTTAAGAAATCCTTGTATGTGCACACACGAGCAGACAGTTCTTCTTCCGCCACTTCCTGAATCGTGGCTATCATGTCTATTCCCACTGCCTCTGTTAGCTTTATAATCAGCCAACGCATCAGCCACACCTTGGGCTATCAATGCCTTAATAGCAGCATCAGTCTTAGGAGTTTTCTTTGGAGCTATTTTCTTCAAAATCACAAAATATAATACATGTGAGATTTTGTACAATCATGATCACGACATGACATAAGCAAAATATATAAAATGAGATCACAACACACTGAGAGATATGTAATAGAAATGAGATCAACAATGACATAAATAAGTTGACATCATATATAACAACATTGATAACATATATGATAGGTTCGGTTATAAAATGACCAGTTTAATTAGGTTACAAAATGAAAAATACGATCCTAGAGCCATACTAGCTGAGAGTTACCCATAATACTTAGTAGGCTATACAAGATAGCTAACACATGATACAACACTAACAACTACTACTGGCGTCAGCTGGTCTATCCTGGAGCTTTGCATCTCTAGTACGCTATGGCTCTCTAAATCTGTCATGCTCATGCTGAATTTGCCTAGTCAGTCTATCACCATCGTCAATCCTCTGCCTCTGCAGTACTCTGACCTCAACATGTAGTGCTCTGATCTGAGCCTCTATAGCCTGGCTTCTATCCTCAGAATGAGCCTATGCCTGACGAGCATAACAGACCTCTCGCTTAAAAGAAAAGGACATATTGCAAAAATATCACCTCTCTCTCTCTCCAATGTAGAGATACAAGCCATCAGTAGTGCTCAGTCCTCCTCAGCATCCTGATGACGCGTATAAAACTCCTCACTGTCATGCCTATGAGTGGCAGCAAGGTCGGTCATCCTCTCATTAACACCCTCTAAGGCAGTTATCACTGTCTCATCGATGGCTAGAGTACTAGTATCCAAAGTATCTATGAATCCATAATCAATCCTACTGGTCAAAGCATGCCCAGTCTGCCTAACAGTAGCAGCTGCTGATCTCTCTCTGATCTCAAACCTATGAGATGGAGCAGTAAATCTAGCCCTCTTCCGAAGCGACATGTCCGCCTCGGGAATGATATCCCTATGGTTAGGTGATGGTAGAGGCAATGGTGGAGATGGTATCAATAGGAGTGGAGATGATAGTGGTGATAATGAAGATGGTGATGGTGATGGAGGTATGGGTGCAGCAGCGTACTCGGCTATACGTGTCTCAGTGGATGGTGATGGAGGAGTATGAGGTCGAACATATATCAGTGCCCTATGGAGTCTGGTCTAAGATAATGGAATGACAGTCTATGGTGATCTAGGTGGTGGTGGTGTGGCAGCAGACTTATTAGTCTCAAAAGGTTCCATCTCCTCAGCTAAGGGGACATAGTCAAATACAGATAGTGCAAAGTCGGTCAGAGCTAGATGCTTTTCCTCCTCCTCCTCTTCCTCATCCTCCTTAGAGGACTCCTCCTCCTCCTCATCGGCAGCATAATCAATGAGATCCATCTCGAGATCCTCCTCTGGGCCATCCTCGATGGGCTCAGAGTCAAAAATGTAACTAGGTGAAAGAGCAATGGGTGATACAGGTAGTGGTTGATCCTTAGCTGGTGTAATGTCATCGTCCGATGGTGCAAGGTACTCCGGATACTCAGGAGCATGGACTGGTGAGAGTGGTTCCTCTGGCTCGGAGTCGTAAGCCTCCATCAACGGGATACCCCAAGATGGTAAGTCGATGTCAGAAGATACAGAGGTGTACATAATTGTAACCCTTGTGGATTTTCTAGGTTATAATGTTCTATTTTACTCCTTTGACTTTTATCATTTTCTATTCCGGTCTGATCAATTTTTGGAAATTGTCAGTAATCAGTCTATTATCTATTTAATCATTAGTGTCCATATTCTCTTTAAATTATCTTATTTTAGATGATTATATTTATAATTGATCAATCTCTGGGAAGTTTTCCCGCAAATGGCTTAAAACCTGAAGCAAACGCGTCCTGACACGTCCATTAATGTCCGTATCAAATCTAAGTCAAATTAACCCTAAAACTTATAGTGTAAATAGTCAAAGTTCATGGGAAAATATTTTTACATTCATTAAAAATAATAGGAAACTTTGGGTCACATTTTAAATCACGAGATTTGATCATTTGGTAACCCGACAAGAGCTAAAACGCACCTAGGATCCCTTCTAGAGGTGCTATCCGGTTCGAGCCCCACAAGGGAGCAAGAAGGATTTTTTTTAGCTTGTTGGTTTCATGGTAGTACTAGTCATTTGTCTTATATCTTTTCAAATGCACACATTCATTCATTATTTCACATACATTTTAGTTTTTGTTTTTATCTTCTCTCTTTGCTCGTCTGATTTCAAAGACACACACAAACCCATAATTTTTCCAACTTTGATAAAAAAACATGAGAGTTTGAGTGCTTCCGGGTTGATTCTATTAGGCGGGGTATCATTAAAACAACGTTTGGGTTGTAGGTTTAGTGCATAATCTTATTTTCAAAACCCTCTTTGTAAGTCATCTATTTCTCAAATATTTTTGTACTTTTAATTATGTTATGATGCATAGATAATAATTGTACGATGTGTTTGTTAAAAATCAAAAGCTAAAAGTGTTGAAATAAATACTAAGGGGTGTTTGTTTGGTTCCACGTGGGTGAAAAGGGAACAAGGAAAGACCATTTTATTATTTTGGTCATGATGGTTGAATAACATTTATATACTAAGTAGCTAAATACTTATCTAGCTTATTTAATAAGCTTTGTATAGCTTATTTTGGAGCTTATTTACTTTTGGCTAAACAAGGAAACAAGGAAAAGTGATTTTGGTTATTACCTATACTTGTCATATTTTTATAGCTTACTATGGTAGCTTATTTTGCGTACTAGAATAACCAATAGCTTGTTAGCTTATTTAATAAGCTCTATGTTTGGTTTTTGGAGCCTATAGCTCACGACAAGAAAAGAGGAGACCAAGGGGGGTAGTTTTGGTCATTTACCTCTTTCGCCATATTTTTGTAGCTTATTGTTGTAACTTATTTTGATAACTAAAAGAACTTATAGCTTATTTGCGTATTTTCGAAACCAGTGTAACTTGTTTTGGGCTTATAAAACCAACGGCCCAATAAGGCCTAATAAGCCGTGGCTTATTGTGGACATTATTGTGGTCTGACTTATTTTCATGGCTTCTGGTTATAGCTTATTTTGATATTTAAAAACTTGCGTAGCTTAACGGCTTAATAATAAGTTATGGATAGCTTATTACGGGCTTAAAAGGCCACGGCCTAATAAGCTAAGCCCAAACCATGGCTTAGTCTTGGTCCGTTAAGCCTTGGCTTCTTTTGTAGATTAACAATCGTTGACTTATTATTTTTTTTCTTAATTGATGATGATTGGCCTAAAATGAGTTTTGAAACTAATAAACAATATTTCTACTACTAATGGGCCTCAAGGCCCAATAAGCTAAAACTAGTTATTTTGAAGGCTGGTTTCTTACCTGTTTCAAAATCAATAAGTAAAAGTATACAAGCGTACAATGTAATGACAAATAACATAAATCACTTTAGAGAACTTGTTGATCAAGCTTGGGAAAAGCATTCTCACAATCATTTTTGTGCCCTAACTGCTCTTGATATGGATGTGCTAATAAAAACATGTTTGATGCCTCTTGCCATAAAGACACAAAATGATAGTTTCGCATTTGTTCATGAACTTAAGCAAGAAATGCATGCTGATTTAAAATACGTTGAATCCCTTGAAAAAGAAATTGACGAACTTGAATCTGATAAAGCAGAATTTTCAAACATGTATGATATACTTTTGCAAGAATGTGTGTCTAATGATGTTATGTGTTCTTATTTGCATTCGTTGTCTAATTTAGATGCTCATGCTGAATCGCAATGCTTATATCGTCATAAAGTGAAAGAATATGAATGTCTTGCACAAAAGCTTTCGAAACAAACTAAATATGTTAGTAAAGAAGTTTATACTAAGCTTTTATGAAGTTTTGCTAAATTAGAAAAACACTCGATTTCTCTTGAACTGACTTTACAACAATGTCAAGAACAAATGAAAAATAACACAGTTTCCAAAGAAAAAGCGTCAAATGTAGTTATGAAAGAACATGAACAATATTTTGAAATATAAGATTTGAAAGCTCAATTGCAAGACAAGAACATTGTTATAAGTGAGTTAAAGTAACTCATTGAGAAGATGAAAGGTGTAACACCCCCAAATTGGGTCGCAGCAGAATATGGGTTGGGGGTGGTACTTCATAGATCAATAACACACGATATATATAAGAACGACCATTAAAAGCCATTTAAAACTGATACATTGGATTTAACAAATTGTTTGTTACAAAATCCCGAAGCTTCACTTGTTCACTTGTTCAAAATACAAAGATTTCTAGCCCATAACAGATATACAAAATGTAATGCGACAAAATATTTCATGCATGACATCCAAATCAAAACCACCAATGTATCCCTTACACCTTGTGCCTTATTGATCCCCTGAAAAACATTGCTTAAAACGTTAACATATTGTTGAGTGAATTCATAGGTTTATAAAATGTATAATGTAGGACTACAAGATTCCCCCATGATAATGCAACAGATGCAAACATCATAAAATGTAATTACGTTTTCATAAGCTCATGACACTGAAGCTCGACATGTATGAAATGCAATATAAATTGCCAACATTGCTCGTGATGATGTTCTAACCCGCAACATCCTATGTCCGACATGGTATACGTTCGTTGTCTGGAAAACCGGCACAGTGAGCATGACTCACCTGAACGGGGATGTCAATCCTAAATAGATCTATTTATAACATTCGTGCTCACAACAGTAATTGACAGTTTATGATAATGGGCTCAGATGGGTTATCACTACTTAGTCAAACACGTAATCGTAATGTAAAATGTCCACTTGCGTCCAATTGTAAACCATGTATATGTTTCTCACCCCAAAACTTGTAAATAATTAAAATGTAAAATGTGGGGCTATGAACTCACCTTGAGTAATGAATTTCAGATTATATCACATAAAATGTGTCAGACAAACGCCGAATGCAACCTAATTAATTATAGGTCGTATAAGTACTAAGCATTTTGAATAACTACTACCATATATTATTCTATATAGCTACATTACCATCTAATCGTGTTTGTGAAATCATATTTATAAGGTTAAAACGTTTATAAATATCTCAATAGCAAAAACGACGCAATTTCTTCGTTTTAAGCCCGTTTATTACGTTTCTTATGTCCATGCTTTCGTATTAAGACGAGTCATAAAAATATTACATTTTCATATTTTTAGACCCCTGATGAACAGTGGTTTTTACTATTCATGACAGTTTATAAATTTAGTTATCGTAAAACCCGTAAATGTCGTATTTTATCCGTTTTAGCTCCAATTTTAGTGATTCTTTCGAGCACGTCTTTGTAATTACAAATCTTATCAAAATATAACATTTTTCAAAAATATGTATCTGTTATGAATAGTGATTTTTACTGTTCATAGTTTATAAAATTATTTTTATAAACTTTAATTACCGTAAACTTGTGAAATTCATAAATCCTTCGTTATTGATTGAAAAATTACGATTCTTATTGTATTAGAATCGTAAAATTATGTAATATCTAGGAAAAATAATAAACCCTATATATCATAAGTATTTTATAACTTGATTTTATAAAATTTCTTTTATAACTCGTTTAATAAACGTATAACTTAAAATTAGCGTATCTCCTTTGTTATAAATCGGTTTTTCGAGTTCTCTACATGCCCAAGATCCTTGTGACATGTAGTATTTTATAAAATCATAATATATATATGTTAAATTCGAATTTCAAACAGAAGGTTTTGAACTTTTTCTTAAAATGTGTTTAAAATGAGTTTTTCTAACTTTTAAGTTTAATCACTTTGTTACAAGTCCATTACCACACTCATAATCACATGAACTACTTCCTTAGGGTCTATAGTCCATGATTAGTCCATATATTATCCAAAAATCACAAGATCCAAATGTGTACACACTTATTTATCCATGAACTTTCATAAGTATACTTTTTAGTTAACTTGTTTACATATACTGTTTATACATAACCAACACTTGTACATTACTTATACTTCCATTATAGCATGATATGAACATTCATATAACATATATAAAAGTTTACCAAATCATAAACAAGTGTAAAAATCTATTTTTTACACGTAAACATGTTCTTAGATGGTGATTAACTACACAAACATTATATATGCATAAAATCATGAAAACAAAGAGATTATGGGTTTTAGGTAACCTTGATATGAAGTGTAGTGATGAAAAAAGTGATCTAAACCCTTGTTTAGAAACCAAACCCTAGCTTACAACCCTTGAAAACCCTAATTCCAAATGAAACCCTAATCTTGCTTCTTGCTTGATTAACCCTTGTAAACCTTAAACCAAACCTTCAAATCACCTTAGGTTATCTTATATATCATGTAGGAATGTGTGTAAATGTTGTAAATAATATTTTATGGATTGTGTATGTATGTTGAAGTTTGGCCATGGGTCTGAGAGGGAGAGACAAGAGAATTGTGTTAAATTTTCTTATGCAAATGGAGTGTATGAGTTTACTTACTAGTTGCTTTTGTTTATATATTATTTGGATTAGTCAAACATGGTATAGGAAGTCTTTAGACACAAGTGAGGGTTTTAAGGAAATAGTGGTCAAGTTTACTATTAGAGCTAGTAAGAAAAATATCTCTTTGTTTCCTAAAATGGACATCATCCCATGATTTCAAGGAAAAGTGTTTTACATATTTGATAATATCTTTGTATTCCTAGCTCCATATCCGGCCATATAGGTATATATGTGATGATATTTAGTAAATTTGGGGTATTGGGTATATATGTGGGTATTTGTTAAAGCGTAGAAAAGTTTTGGTGGTTCTGGGAATGCCTAAACGTATTTTATCACGAAACGTAAACACTTTACGTAACCAATAAAAATAAAATGAACAAATTTAATAATTATACTCAAAATAATTACTTAACACTTTCTTGATGTAAACATATAATTGTTTGATGTCGTATACATTGAACGATAATTTTTAGCTTACGCGATTTAACTTAACGATTACGATTTAAAAGTAAACGCGTACAATACTAAAAATAAATAGTGAAGTTATTGACGTTGTACAATGACCCTAAAACACGAGGTGTTATAGTCTTCCCCCGTTAAGTGAGCCTTGTCCTCAAGGATTAAGATACGGTACTTGACGACGGTGCAGTCTTTGTGAAGAGGTGTGGATATTTCTTCCAGAATTGGTCTTCACGTTCCCAAGTGAACTCAGGACCTCTCCTGGAGTTCCATCGAACCTTGATTATTAGAATGCGGCTTTGCTTCAACTGTTTAACTTCATGGTCCATGATTTCTACTAGGTCCTTGACAAAATGAAGCTTGTCATCAAAGTGAAGTCCATCCAACGGAACAGCTAATGGTTCGTCGGCATAACACTTCTTCAAGTTGGATACATGAAACGTATTGTGAACCCTGCTCAGCTCTTGCAGAAGCTCAAGCTTGTAAGCAACGGATCCAACCTGTTCCAACACCTTGAAAGCTCCAACATATCTGGGGTTTAACTTCCCCCATTTGCCAAAACGTACGACCCCTTTCCAAGGCGAAACCTTAAGCATAACCTTATCTCCAACTTGAAATTCCATTAGCTTATGCTTTAAATTGGCGTAACTCATTTGTCTATCATGGGCGGCTTGCATCCTTTGCTTGATCTGGATGATCTTCTCTATTATTTCTTAAACTATTTCCGGACCAGTGAGTTGCACTTGTCCAACCTCGGCCCAGCACACAGGTGAACGACATTTTCGACCGTAAAGTGCTTCAAATGGCACTGCCTTGATGCTAGTGTGATAGCTGTTGTTATATGTGAACTCGACCAATGACAAATGGTTAACCCAACCCTTTCCAAATTCGATCGCACAAGCACGCAGCATATCCTCGAGAGTTTAAATAGTTCTCTCGCTTTGCCTGTCAGTTTGTGGATGGTACGCAGTACTCATATCCAAGTTAGTACCCAAAGCCTTCTTAAGTGACCTCCAGAAATTCGATGCGAACCTTGGGTCGTGATCACAAATAATTAAGACAGGGATTCCATGCCTCATGACCACTTCCTTTAGGTACATTTTTGCCAGTTTTTCCATGGGATCAGTTTCCCTCATGGGTACAAAGATTGTAGACTTAGTAAGTCGGTCGACAATCACCCAAATAGTATCGTAGCCTTGTGATGACTTAGGAAGCTTTGTGACAAAATCCATAGTGTTATTGTCCTACTTCCATTGAGGTATATCGGGTTGTACCAACAATCCTGATGGCCTTTGGTGTTCGGCCTTGACTTTAGCACATGTCAGTCATTTGCTAACATAGGTGGCGATGTTGGCCTTCATATTGGGCCACCAATATAGCTTCTTCATGTCCTGATACATTTTGTTAGAACCTGGATGAATAGAGTATTTTGACTTGTGGGACTCGTGCATGATCACAGTCCTCAAATCACCATAACATGGCAACCAACTCCTGCCATTGAAGCATAAAGTTCCATCCACACGGGGTTCCAACTTTTCCATTCTAAATTTCTCCGGATCCTTAGAATTTTCAAGCAACATGCCTCTAACATCTTAGTTCTTGATGTTCTATGGTTTTTGTGCTTCAGTCTGAGCATTCAAGATTTGTTTAGGAAGATCTAAGCCAATAGTCATCACTAAGGCTCGAACTCTTAATGGTTTACTCCGCTCCTTCCTGCTCAAGGCATCAGCAACAACATTTGCTTTCCCCGAGTGATAACAGATCTCACAGTCGTAATCACTGAGTAGTTCTAACCAACGACGCTGCCTCATATTCAGCTCCTTTTGATTAAGAATGTGTTGTAGACTTTTGTGATTCGTGAACACCGTACACTTGGTTCCGTACAAATAGTGTCTCCAGAGTTTCAAAGAAAACACTACCGATCCAATTTCCAAATCATGAGTTGTATAGTTCTTCTCATGAATTTTTAATTGGCGTGATGCATAAGAAATTAATTTCTCTCTTTGCATTAATACAATACCCTTATGCGACGCATCGCAATAGACTACGAAATCTTTGCTTCCCTCAGGTAAAGCCAAGATTGGAGCACTACATAACTTCTGCTTTAATAACTTGAAGGCGACTTCCTGCTTGTCTCCCCAATCGAACTTAACTCCTTTATGAGTAAGCTTGGTCATTGACTTGGCAATCTTCAAAAATCCTTTGATGAATCTTTAGTAATACCCAGCGAGACCTAAGAATTTGCGAATCTCTGTTGGTGTTTTAGGAGATTCCCAGTCCTTTATGGATTTAATTTTGGCGGGGTCCACATGAATGCCTTGACTATCAATCACGTGGCCGAGAAATTGTACCTTAGGAATCCAAAATTCACATTTAGAGAACTTAGCATATAACCTCTCTTTCTTAAGCAATTCCAGAACTGCCTTAAGGTGTTCTTCATGTTCCTTCTTGTTCTTGGAGTAGATAAGGATATCATCAATAAAGACAATCATAAATTTATCCAAAAATAGCTTGCACACGCGGTTCATGAGGTCCATAAATACCTCTGGTGTATTCGTCAAGCCAAATGGCATAACTTGGAACTCGTAATGACCATACCGAGTTTGAAATGCCGTTTTTGGAATATCTTCTTCTCGTACTCGAAGCTGGTGATAACCTGATCGTAGGTCTATCTTAGAATAAACATTGGATCCTTGTGGTTGATCAAATAAATCGTCGATCCTTGGGTGTGGATAACGATTCTTTACTCTCAACTTGTTCTGTTCCCGATAGTCAATGCACATTCGAAATGATCCATCCTTCTTTTTGACAAACAAGACCGGAGCTCCCTAAGGTGAGGAACTAGGTCTTATAAAGCCCTTTTCAGATAGTTCTTTTAGTTGCTCCGACAACTCTTTTATTTCAGAAGGCGCCAATCGATAAGGTTCCCGTGCTACAGGTGCATCACCAGGTATCAGATCGATTTGAAATTCCACTTGTCGAGTCAGAGGTTGACTCGGAAAGTCCTCAGGGAATACATCAGGAAAATCTCAGACTATTGGTACGTCCTCAAGTCGCTTCTTCTCTAACTTGTCTTTCGTCTCCTTTGTAGTAACGTTTGCCAAAAAGCCTGGACATCCTTTTAGCATGTATTCTTGTGTTTTGGTGTATGAGATAATGTGCAGACGAGCCTTGTTTCCCCGGTTACTTCCGTTACCGTAAACAATTAGAGTTTCATTTCCCTAGGGGATACGAACGATCTTCTTGGCACACACAATGATTTCATGGTACTTTACCAACCAATCCATACCAATTATAGCGTCGAAACTACCAAGTTCTATGGGCATTAAGTCTATGTTGAATGGGTGGTTTAGGATGTTTAATGTACAACCCCTAAGGATAATGTTCAACCCAATTATTCTCCCATCGGCTAGTTCAACGTCATAATAGTAATCTAATATAGTTGGTGAGATATCAATTTAAGGGCTAAATGCAGTAGACATAAAACTCCTATCGGCACCAGTATCAAATAAGATAGAAGCATAGTGGTTGTTTAGAAGGAACGTACCCGTCACAACGTTGGAGTCTGGGTTTGTCCCTGCATGGCCTACCGCATACACTTTCGCTGGAGCATTGACATTTCGAGCTAAGTTGCCTCGATTGTTGTTGTTCTTCAGTTTTGGACATTCCCTCTTAAAATGTCTTTGGGCACTACATTCATAGCAAGTAGGCTTCTGACCTGTCCCAGTGCCCCTTTGGTTATTAGCAGTGTTGGCATTAGCAGGACTCCTGCAATCACGGGCCAGATGGCTAACTCGATTGCACTTGTAGCATTTGGGAGCACACATACCATCGTGGTGATAATTGCACTTAGGGCATAGGGGTTTAGATCCCCCGTATAGCTTCTTCTCACCATTCCCTACAGCATAAGCCCTGCCGGTGTTCTGCCTCTTGTTTTGTGGTTATTGGTTATTATCTTGTTTTTCTTATTCTCTATCTAACGATCAGCAAAAGTGCGGATTTTCTTATCCATTAGCTCGGTTGTGATTTTAACTGCTTCTTGCATTGTCTTTGGTTTAGACGCCACTACACTCCTATGAATCATGCCAGGAAGACCACCGACATATTTTTCAATTTTATCAGATTCTTCGAGAAACATCCTCCCGCACAACAAAGCAAATTCCTAAAAGCGTTGGGTATAACTTGTCAAGTCAGTACCCTTTACCTTCAGATCCTAAATCTCCATTTCCAGTTTCTTGATTTCATTTCGAGGACAGTATTTGTCAGTCATCATTTTCATGAGTGTTTTCCAAGGCATACCGTAAGAGGCATCATGACCAACTGTCTTGACATGAGTGTTCCACCATGTTAAAGCAACTGAATGGAGACTGCAAGTAGCAAACTTGACTTGATTCTCAACTGTATAATTACTGATGTAGAAAACAGACTCCATTCTTTCAAACCATTAAGATAGACTGGCAACTCGTTCTGTGCCTTTGAAGTTTAATGGTTGACATTTGAGAAAGTCAGTGTAAGTACATTCATGAGCAGTTCGTTCTGTCCTCCTAACACCCATTCCTGAATTATGGCTATCATTGCCATTCGTATTTTTGTCAGCATCACGTGCTGCCAAAGCGGCAGTAACGCCTTAGTTAATCATTTCCTAAAGCTAGGCATTAGTAACAAATGTGGTGTTGGTTGTTTCTGGGGCTGTGTTTGACCTCGTGGCTCTTTTTGGTGCCATTTTCTTTAATCACAAGAAAATATAATACCCGTTAGATTTTGTAAAATCTTAACCATGACATGACATATACACAATAAGTACAGAGAGATCACAACACACAGTGAAATATACAACTAAATTGAAGTTAACAATGGTGTAGCTAAATCGACATTCATTCATAATAAATTCGATTACAGACATGACATAATACCACCATTCCATATATAATTAGAAAACATACATGATTGGTTCAGATACAAAATGATCACAATGATTAGGTTACAAGATAAAATATATAACCTAAAGCCATACTACCCAGGAATTACCCGTAATACTTAGTAGGTTATACAAAATAACTAGCCATAACAAGATCTATGAACTGCTACCAGCCTCCTCTGGTGCATCGGGCTGTGCCGGACCCTTAGCGGGTCCCTGCTGACTCTCAAACTCTGTCATCTAGGTCTGAAGTCTCTTCAGCAGCTTTAGTGCCTCAATGAACTATGCATGTCTCCTGCGGTCCGCTGCCAGCAACTCTGTAATCGCCGCCTGTCTCCTGCGGTCCACTACCTGCAACTCTGTAATCACTGCCTGCTGACCCAATACAGTAGTACGCAGTGACATAACCTCTGAACGTGCAAGATCACTAGCATCCATGGATCATCCCCAAGCCTCTTGAGACATCCTAGCCTCTCTCTCCATCAGTAGAGTTGTACGAGCATGTGCACGCCTATCCCTATACAGCATGTTGAGCCGACCAGCCATCAGCTGTCGCTCAGTCTGCTCATCATCCAACCTCACATAGATCTCGTTTGTGTCTTGCCTAACCCTAGTGGCAAACTCTGTCATCCGTCGACCCAACTCTGTGTCATCAGTCGCTGGTGCCCCTGGCATGTCTACCAGCATCTCCTCCCAAGTGTCGATGATCCCATAACCAACATCTCTCTCTAGATCTGCCTAATCTCCCTATCTATGGTGGCAACAAAACCATAGTCCGCCCTGAAACCTCTAGGAGGTCTAGCAGTAGGGGAATATGAGCTCTCTCTTACCTCATATCTCAGACCTAGAGCGATACCTAACCTCTTCCGAGGCAGTAAGGTAACCTCGGGTATGTCTGCTCTATGGTCAGTATCGAGAGTAGATGCAAAGGTGCTGATTGAACGCTGAGTCGCCGCTCGACCGCGTCGCCTTTCTGGTTGGGTAAGAGTGGTGGTCGTCCCGATGTAGCGGTAACTGATGGTGGTGTATCTGCTTTGGTATGGGTGAGTATGTTATTGTGGCGGTGGTGAATGGGAAAGTAGATGGGGCCTCCGGTCTCTGTCGATCGTAGTTAAACTCGATATCCTAATGGATACGTAGGACTAGCAAGGTTGGTGGTGGATGCATAAGGTAATTGTGATAGTATCGGGGGGTAGGTTTCAACGGTAGTGGGTAGAGATATGAATCTAATGGCAGTGGGTTGAGACCATGTGGAAAGTTGGTGATGGTGGGTAGAGTAGGTATAGTAAGGGAGTTTGCAAACCCTATATCAGACCAAATCATAGTGTATGTGGCTCAGCTCGGATTGATTCCTAGCAGTAACTCCGATATGCATGATTGCGGTGACTGGTTATTGGGATGATGGCGCTGACTCGTCAGTCTCAAACGGCTCAGTCTCCTCAGCAGATATGGCATGATCAACAGCTGGTAAGGCAACAACTGTAGAGTCGACAGGAGCTGGGTGCTCCTCCTCCTCCCATCCCCCTCAATTCCTCAAATATCAACATCATTCATCCAGCGTCATCAGAGATGACTCATTCACTCTATCATCGCAGCGTCTCTCCTCGGCTCGATAAATCAGCAGGATCTTCCTCAGGGTCCTCATCATCATCCTCCTCTGGATCCTCCTCAGGATCCGACTCAAGAACATAGCATGGCGAATCAGCAGTGGGTGACAGAGCAGCAGGCAAGGGCTGCTCCTCAGCTGGGAGTACCACATCCTCTGGTGGCATGAACTTTGGATAAACCGGCTCTAGAACAAAGTCTGGTGAAGTTAGGTACTCAAGACCCGACACATAATCAGGAGATGGCAAGGCCTGAAAAGCAGCTACCACATATGCATATAGATCCTCTGGCATCACGGGTGGTTCATCGACCCTCGGAGATCCGATGTCTGACAACCCTCCAAATGGACTGGACACAACATTTAGTGTATGTAACCGTGGAATCCTCAGAATCCGACATGACTGTATCTGAAAATCCAAAATAGCTTATATTAGTATTTAATATAAGACTCTTATAGTAATATACATTTATACCATAACATGTATATCAATCATGAATGCATCTAGTCTAAATCAACTAATGCAACAACTAGTGTATGTATGTATGTATGTCCTGTGAAAATCCCTTTGTGTGAAAGCAATGTCTGAAAACGGTTATAGTTTGACATCCGGTTAATTCTATAACCTTTGGCTCGTGTTACCATTTGTAACACCCCAAGTTTGGCGCAACAGAACTTGGTGTTAGGGTGTGGTACTTCATAGATTAATATCACAAGATATATATAAGAACGACCATTAAGAAAGCCGTGTTAAAACTGATACATGATTTAACAAATTTGTTTGGTTACAAAAGTCCCGAAGCTTCACATTGTTTACTTGTGCTAAATACAAACGATGTCTAGCCCTTACACAGATATATCAAATGTAATGCGACCAAAAATTTAATGCATAACATCCAATCTAAAACCACCAATGGTTTATCCTTGCACCTCAGGTGCCTTAATTGATCAATTAAAAAAAATACATTGCTTAAAAGTCATCACATATGGTTTAGTGAATTCATAGGTTTAATAAACTGTATAATTGTAGGAAGACATGGGGATTTACCTCCCAAGTTGGCTTGTTGTGGTCGCTTTGAATCTTGACAAACCAGTAGTCACCACTCTCATCTTTGGCCCTCCAGTTAGGAAATCGTCTTTTGCTAAGCCTTATGATGTGAATGGAACCTGGCCTTTCTGGATAGCCCAATAGCATGTGAATTTCAGTCACCAAGGGAATTCTATAGGACTCATAATTGACATGGTTCATAACTACTACCTAGAGGAAGTAAGAAAAAGGTCCAAACTTTAGGAAAGACAAAGCTTGAATATACCTATACCTAGTGATGCAAACAATCTGTAGATTACCCAAACATACAATGGTAACAAATCGAAAACTGGGAGGACACTTTTATCAACAACCTAGGAATGGCCACCATCCATTGAGTAGCGTGTATCAAATAGAACTCGTTAACACGCAGCAGGAAGACCACCTGGAATCTAAATACTTTCTTGAAGTCAAAAGTACATTGGCATGTCTCACGTGCAAAAAAAAGTGCATTTATAGTGGCAAGATCATGATGGAGGTGCATCTAGAAACATACCTCTTAAAGGTAAATTCTTCGTGCTCTGCCAGAAAAAGGATACAATAATCCCTCTAAGACAAACAAAGAGATAGATACACGTAGAAAAGAAAGAAGCAAACTCTAAGAATTCATGGTAGGACAGATCCCCTTAGGACACAGGTTTTCTCTCAAATAAGTTCCTCTAATGGTATTTCTTGAAAACAACGGCCTCTTAGAATCTGGTCTAAATGGAAACCAACGGGTAAAATCTTTCTCAGGTTTTGGTCTTAAGTGGTAGTCTATTAATACAGTCCAGGTGAAAACCCGCCACAACCGAATATACAACACGAATGATAGTGTGTCACCATTAGGAAAAAAACACATAATCCTAACACTACTATCTGTGAAAACTCTTCTTCTTTGAGTGCAGGTACTTCAATAGCTTTCAAACCCATCTCTTTAAAGGGTTCATCTAATGTAAATATTCCATCAACATCTTCTTTGTATAAACATTCTATTTTTAATTATGTTAGAAAATATTTTTGAAAAAGAAAATACAAAATCAAAAAAACATAAAATTTCCAAAAATAATCTTCTCGACATGTCTCTTGGAATCGATAACATTTACGTACCTATAAATGTTGATTAACATCAACACGGGCATGTAAATGAAGTTCGAGCAAGAGTTTCAAGGCTTGTTATTAAATGACAGATAACAACCCGGTCCTCAAATAAAGGAAAGTGTGTAATTATGTACATTTATCCTCACAACAAGAAGATAACAACTTCTCGGACTTGAGCCGACACAAAAAGTCAATTTAAAAGACATTCAAAGTCTTTCGAGCTCAAGTAACATTGGTTTTTCAAAACATGTTGAACACAATTTTTTAAGAATTTCTCAAAAGGTTCTTCAAAATCTTTCAAAATTGTGTGTTCGACACTCCCTCCTCATGCATCTTTCAAAAGTCAAATCATTTTTTATAAGTGAATCAATTTTTGAGGGGGATCTTTTAAAACCAAGTTTTACTGCGTTTAGGCACATACTCACATGTCTGTTTTGTATGTCTAAAATATTTCAAAAATGTTTAAACAAATGAAAAATTGTTAAAATGTTAATAATATTTAAACACTCATTTTGTTAAAACATATACAAGTAGCTCAAACTTAATTTCATATGGAATTTACAAAGTCATGATCCTATTCTCTCAATTGGTGCCATATGTGTGAAATTGAGTGTGAGCAAGAAGAAACAATTCCACATAACTCATGTTGTAACAATTTTCTCTGCGCAAAATTTTCAAGTCAAATTTTAATCACCGGGTATTTTAAAAACTAAGTGCATTAGTATTTAAAATAAGGGGGAAATGTAATTAAAATGTGATCTTGAAAATAATAAGTGATCTAATCGACACAAAGTGCTTAATACTCTTCGAAAAAGGTTTTATGGTTACGATCTCATACCCAACAATATCTTAATTTACGACGATTCTGAAGTCATAAGGTGGTTAGGTTAGGTATTAGTCCTATGATCCAACCAGAACCGGAGAGATCTACCCAAGGACACTCCATAGTTAGAAATAGTAGTCCTTAGGTAGATTGGAGATGAATGAGAATAAGGGAATAATGCCGACTAAGATTGAGCTAACACTGGAACAATCATAACAAGGTGTTAGTAATGATGTCTTGGTAAGCATTGAAGGGGTTGAATAATGAAAAAGAAAGGTAAGGATAAAGGGTCTAAAGAAATAAGCCCTCCATACAACTTTAGGCAAAAACTGAGTCAATATATAATCTATCAGTTTTCACAAAGATGAATTCTGATATTGAAGAAAGACGTCATGGACCTAGTGATGCAATGCACAACCTTTCCCAGCCATTCAAGTTTCTCTTAATAGATACTTGTCTCATTTATCATGGAGATACACACATTATCTATTGACATCTCACTCCTAGATTGTTGATATTGAATAGGTGGCAGTCTGCTCCAGCCTCCGATTACTAAAACTAAAACGCACTAATCAAGTCTAGAGCCAAGAGATCAATAAATAAATCTCATTAGGACACATTCCATGATAAACACTTGTTGACACCAATAAGTTTACAAGCTGTTAACAAGAGTCCTACGCATTATCCTTGTGATTTTTCCAGAACATCCGAGTGATACTTAAGTATTCACCGTGATGATGGAAATCCTGCTTGAGCCAACATCAAACAAGCTCTCGGTAGGTGACTTGTGCGATTCTATATGAATCAAACTTGTGTCAACTGGAAAGAAATGATGGTGCGATTCCATGTGAATCAAACATCTTCTAGTAAATGAATTGACGACTCAATCGGTAAGATAGTAACTAACCGATTCACTCATATCGTGTTGTCTGCTTTGAGACGTTCCGATATTGAGAACAAACAAGTACGATGAATCTAATGCATACGCGCTAGAGGATCTAACACTTTGAGCTGGAAACCCTGTCAAGGAGGTTCTTCCAAAATTGAACCTACCTGATCACAGGTACAATATTTATACTGTAAAACGGTCCTCACGGAACTAAAGGTTAATGCAACCGAATCTCGATGAATGACAGCCATATTCGTCCATATATGCTATTTATCACTAACTTTAAAATGCAAGTACAAACGATGGTGTTGCAGCCTCATTCTAGCAGAGTCGAATTCACTACCACATGCCCATACTTAAGCTACAAAGACATACTATAAGCATCAAGATTCAAGAATCAAGAAAGCTCAAGAGTTAAATACAGAGACTTCCGCAAACTCTGATATTCAAGATCTTCCTAAAAGTTATCAAGATTATTAAGACAACGATTATCAAGGGAGATTGTTAGCAAGCTTTCAAGATGTTGCATAGTATGAGCATGTTGGTGAAGACACAAGATGGCAGAGACAACAAGAAAAACAAGGAAAAGATTTAAAGATCTCGTAATTAAAGTCAAAGTCAAAAAGAAAAAGGCTCAAGATCAAAGATCACACAGCATAAAGGAACAAGCCTACAACAAAGATAAAGACCAAGAACAAGACTTAAGAACTCAATGTCAAAGCAATCTCAAGAAATCCAAGACCATGTTATGACTGTGAACATGGAAGCTAGGAATCTATCAGAACTAAGCTTCAGGGGAGATTGTTAGCCTCAAAATATTAAGTCAAACAAGGAAGCTTGTTTCAAGGTTCAAGACCTCGCTTTAGGGGAGATTGTTAGCCTCAAAATATTGAGTCGAACAAGGAAGCTCAGTCACTCAACGAGGAAGCTTCGATCTTTATTTAATATATGTTGTAATAGGCTAGATCAGGTAAATGGGCTCGTTTATGTAATCTAATCAGTCACGTGTTATGGGCTAAATCCCAAGTAATCCCGAACCCGGCCCATAGAAAGCCCATAGGCATGTAAGCCTCATGGTGTAAGTATAAATACCCCTCTCCAAGTGTGGGGAGGGTGTTGGTTCATTTGTATTTTTACAAGTTTAATCAACCACTCTTTTTCTCTCTACTTTCTCTCTCTAACATCTCTCTACTTTTCTTTAAAAACACAAAAACTAATCTTTGTGTTTTAATAGTATCTTTAGGGATACTATCATTTTAATAACCTCTCTAAACATAAATAACAATTTTTCTTATAAAAAATTAAAAATATCATTTTTTTCTAACCTGTATTATTTGATTAATTAAAGAAACATATCGTGTTAGTACTACTTGTATTAGAGTGGTTAGATTTCGCAGTAAACTAGTAAAAAACACAAAAATTAAAGAAAAGTATCGGTTTAATCTTTGTAAACAAAAAGATTAGTTTAATCTTTGTTATCATTTAGTATCTTTAGGATATAGGGGGAGATTGTTAGGTATACGAAAATCCTAAGAAAGTATCGGTCACTCTATAGATAACTGTCGTTAGCTCGTTAAGTATTATTTAGAACCTAAGTAAGGCCAAGTTAGGAAATGCCCATGGAAATCCCATGAAGGCCCATCCATAGCCGACCCCAAAAGGGTATTTATACACCTCTTCATGCCTTGGAGAGGTGGTTGGTTGTTTATTTTGTTTCACACATTAATGCATTTTTCTTTCTCTGTTTACTTTCTCTCTAAAATGTTCATCCAACCACTCTCTCTCTAAATCCAACTCTCTTTCCCTCATCATGTATGTTATTTAATTGTTTTTCAATTGGTATCAAGAGCCATGGAGTGATTTGTTTAGTTTTTGTGTTTGTTTTGTTTTATTCGTTTTTTCTTTTCAAAATTGTACGTCATCTCTTGTTTTTTCTTTGTGTTCGAAGCTTTTGTGTACACTAAAGGATCATTTACCCTGGTAAATCTGATCTAGTAGCTTTAAGATATAGGTGTACAACCTTAGATTCAAGAAAAACATCATTTTTGTTTATCTTTTGTATTCGAAATGCTTTAAAAAGTACAAATCGTGATTTCAAAATTTTTGGCTTAAAAACCATAAAGTTTGCATTTTTAAGGTACCTATAGGCTTAGTAATACTAGTTGTACAAGAAAATTTGGGAAAAAACAATCAAAAATGTGTCTTTTTGTGTTTTTGAAAATTTGAGTTTCGTCACAGTTGTAACCGAATTGGCAGTTTCTTTGGTAACCGAATTAGCAGTAACCGAATTGGCAGTTTCTTTGGTGACCGAATTAGCAGTAACCGAATTAGTAGTTTTCCTTTGTCAACCGAATTAGCAGTTTTCCTTTGTCAACCGAATTACCACTTTTCCTTTGTGATTCATGTGTATAGTATATGTATATATAGTATAAGCAAATCGGCGAATCACTCTTGTGAAAGAGTAATAGGCTAATTACTAACAAAATATATTTCCGAAAAGTATTGATGAGAAAATTACCCTTAGAAAAGGATAAAGTTCAAATCGTTCCCGAGTCGTTTTCCCAACGAAGCGTGAATATTGAAAATCTTGTTTCGGTTCGTGATCGGGTGCTTGAATAATCGATATTTTGGATTTTGGATTCTAAATCTAAAAACACAAAGGGAAAGCACATAAAGGCACGCTAATCTAGGAAATAAAGGCAAATTAAAATTCTAACGACATTTAAAACAATTAAAAATTTAAAACAAACTAATTAATCAAATAAGACAAAATAAAACTCTTAAAACTCAAAATGCAAAATCTTAAACTAAACTGCATAAAACTTTTTTTTTAATGACAAAAAATATTTTTTTTATATTTTTAAACTAATTAAAACTATTTTTAAAACTAAATTAAACTAAAAATATTAAACTTAATCCTAAAAACTTGAGAAAATTTATAAAAATACTAGATAGTATTCCTGAGGTTTACAAAGTAAAACGACACAAAAAGCTTCTTCCAATAAGCTATTAAAAATCAATAAGCTGATTAAGCTTAAAAAATAACAATGTATTAGAATTAAATGAAACAAACTAGTAATGAAAAAGACCCAATGGCGCAGTGTTAAGGAGTGTATGTGTTGAGAGGGAGGTCACAGGTTCGAGTCCTGTGACCTACCTTTTTGTAAAAACATTTTTTTTATTTCCCTTTTTAAAACAGCTAAAGTTTAAGCAAGCACTTTTAATAAAAGGACTTAATGCCAGACTTATTAATAAGCTAAGAAAAGTACGAATTAAAGTGATAGTTTTAGCAAATTAAGACTATTTGATTAGCTAAAACTGTTTGGCTTTTAAAAGCATTAATAAGACCAACAAGCTAATATTAAGACCAATAAGCTAGAACAGACCTAGTGGAAGACTCAATAAGCACTATGGACTAAAAATAAGCAAATTAAATAAGCTGAAAAGCAGTTAAAAGAAATTAAGACAGTGGACTCTAAAAATATTTTATGGACTAAGACCACCACTTTAAGCTAAGAATTAGAACTAATAAGAAATAGGTATAAGCTAAAAACTAAAAAACAGATAAAGACCTAGACTCAAATAACTAAAATAAGCTGGATTTAAGCAATTTAGTTTTAGAAATAAGCTAGAAATGATAAATTGAAATGACAGACTTACATTATTATTTTTGGATTTTTTGAGATAAAATGACTACTTGCAGATGAGATTTAAGACTAAAAAAGGATTTGGACACAAACAGATTAAACATAGACTACAATAAGCTAATTTCAACAAAAATTAACCAAGATTAAGCTAGAGTGTAACCATAATTGATCTGCATTATCTGATTTTAAAAACTAAACCACACACTAAATATACTTGACTATTTCTATCTAACTTACACAAAAAGATTTTCCAAAACCAATTGACTCGAAACAGATGCATCATGATGCATTAGAAACCAATTCTGA
Source organism: Tanacetum coccineum (assembly GCA_026074375.1). NCBI lineage: Eukaryota > Viridiplantae > Streptophyta > Magnoliopsida > Asterales > Asteraceae > Tanacetum > Tanacetum coccineum. The sequence continues at coordinate 105,840 of BQNB010001166.1, forward strand.
TAATAAAATCTATACCTCAAATAGATTTTTAAAGTAATTCCCTAAAAAGCATTTTTTTTAAAACCAAAGAGCTAGCAGACATAAGAAATTTGATTTAACAACCTTCAAATCTTAACAAATCCTATTATTAGCTTATGAAAACTTGTTTTAGACTTAATGAGAGCTTATGTAAACTTATTTGATCCCTGAAAACAAACTTAACATCATTTTGATATGTTTAAGTTGCTTAACCCAAACACCCCTTTAGATCTTTAAAAACCATTTTAAAGCAAAATCAGACCTTAATAATTATTGGTTTATGAAAATAGATGAAGAACTATAGTAATTAAAGACAAATAAGCAAAGAACTTATAGAAATAAGCACCAGCTTATAAGCAAAGTTAATAAGCAGATTTGATGCCTAATTGGATAGATTCTTATAAAACTCAAATAAAACTAAATGTAATGATGTAAACTAGGAATTTAAGGCATAATAAGCAATAATTTAGACAGAATAAGCACATTTAAACATTAATAAGCAGAATAAGGCACATTTAAACATGTAATAAGCTACAATTAAACAGCTTTAATAAGCAACCAAGAAATTAAAATTAAGCTAAAATGGAAAAAAGTAACCATACCTTGTCCTTTGCTTTAAACAAGGACATATAAATGCTCTAAAGAGCTAATCTACAAGCTCCAACTTATTTTCATAAGTTGGTAAAGTCCATAAGCCCATTCATTTTTGGCTTATCATCCACATTATTAGCTTAAGGTAATTTTGAGGTAATTTAAGTGACAAGGCTTATTCAGTTAAGCTATAAGCAAGCTTAATTGAATAAGTATTAGCTTATAAAGGTAATAAGAGCTTATTGCTTATTAAGTAGTATCCAAACACATTTTAAACAAAGTTGCATAAAAGTAAAAATAGAATTCAAAACATAATTTAAAAGGAAACTGAAACTTTTATTAATGATTAAACGTTTACAAGATTTAAAAGAGAAATACAATAAGTGAAAAATACAATAAGCTAGAAATTTAAACTAAAAACGACTAAAAACTAGATATCTCATCTGTGTGATTACAAGCTTTATTTATAGTTGAGGAGAGAAGCTTCTAGGTGAAGAGGAGCGTTCTTTAGCATCTAATCGCAGCCCTTGATTCATAACCAATCCTCAACCTACCCTTAGATCACCTCCACGTCTCATTAGCCAATAGGATTCCTCAGGATTGCCAGTGTGGCCTGATGTGATGTCAGAGCAATGCCATGTAGGCCTTCTAGAAGGGGAGGGGAGTGTGTGGAGTAAATTTACCCTGTTTACTCGTACCAGTAAAAATGGAAGGAAGGAGGATCTACAGTAAATTTGACCGCGCATTTTAAACATATATTTGACTTGGATCCAGGGTTTTGGGCTTAGTTAATATCTTTTGGGCTTAGACTGGATTTTGGTTTGGTTATTGGATTGGATTTAGAACTAGGCTTTTATTTTGGCAATAGTTTATATATTTCAAGTATTCATGGGCTGACCCGGCCTATTAAATAGGTACGGGTTGGCCCATTAAAGATGAATACGTCCTCGGCTTCCTTTTCTCATGCTCTTTCTAGTCTCGTGCTTGATTTTGTCCTTTTTTGCTTTGTTTTTGTTCTTTTGTGAATGTCCTTACCTGCACAACACAATTAACAAAACAGACAAATACAATGTATTTTCTATTTGTTTTTGGTTATTTAAGCTCATTTTTATGAGGAAAAGTGATATGTGATTAAACACATATCAAAATCCCTCATACTACGCTATTGCCGTGTGGTATGTGTTTAATTACACATACCATTTTCCATTAAAACCGGACTTAAATGACCAAAAATGTACCAATAATACATTGTATTTGTATGTTTTGCATTTGTATTATGCAGGAAACGGATATCCAAGAAAAGGACAAAATCAAAGCCAAAACGACAAAACCGAGCACGAGAACAGAAAGAGCGTAAAAGAAAAGTCAAATCAAAGCCAAAAGTCAAAAGGTCAAAGTCAACCAAAGTCAACTCCGAAAAAGTCAAGTCAAAGGCGGAGCCGATATCGAAGAAATGTTAAATGGGCCCACCCGTACCCATCTAATGGGCCGGGTCAGCCCATTTAAACATTATATGAAGACCTCATAAGCCTTTAAGGCTTAAAAAAAGCCCAAAGTCCATTTTAAGTCCACACGGCCCAAACTGCTAAACAATGGCCCAACACCCTTAAGCCTTTAACCCCGTTAGCCCCAAAACCCATTAACCCCAACTCTGTTAAGTCCTAAAAGGACTGTCCATGTAAAACCACAATACACCTTTGAGGACTAAAGTTGTAAACCCTCAAAACTTATAACACTTCACCAGGACTGAAATTGCAAACACTTTATACATGTTGAGGGGCTTATTCTGCCAACAACCTCAAACATTTACCCTGCAAATCAAACTACTGTACATCTCCCTCACTACCCGCCAAAATGTCAGACACTATTCCCCTTTCTTCTCCCCTTTGTCGACCAACTCCTCTACACACCTCACACCTTATCCCACCACACAAACCAACAAAATCCACCTTGGCAATCCTTAGCACCCCTATTCGTCAAGGAATGAGGACAAGAAATCAATGGTGATGATCATATGACTTGGGCACTACTCAAAAATTGATGGCCAAGATTGCCTTTTGAAGGCTCTCACACAACAAGCACACCCGCAGAAGCTCTCACAAAGAAAACACAAGACCTAGAACCTTCTTTGCTTGTGTATAAATATAGGTCATTTGTAAGCCTTTGGGCAGTGACTTAGAAGTTTTTTTAACCTAGTTTAATTTTCAGCTTATTTTTAAGTCATTTAAATCATTGTCTTTCAATTTCCAAGTCTTGTAACTCTTTTAAGTATTAATGAAAATTTGAAGTTTTTAAGTCTAAATTTGAATTTTTGTTTTTTCCTTTGTTAAAAGCCTCTTATAAGCTCTTATAAAAACATATAAGCAATCTGTTTTCACTTAAATATAAAATACTTAAGAAAATTTTACAAAAAAACCAAAAAAATCCACTCCTCAAATACCACAGCTTATTTATGGATGATAAGCCAAACTTGGATGGGCTTATGGACAATACTAGCTTGTCTTTTAACAAGCTAGAGCTTGTAGATTAGCTTATGTATAATCTTGTTTGCCCTGTTTAAGCAAGGGCTTTTGTAAGTTCTACTTTCTTCATTTTCTTGCATTTTACTATATCATTGCTTATTATTGCTTATTTCTACTTATATTTGCTTATTTATGTTTGCTTATGATGTTTAGTGCTTATTATGCTTGCTTTGTAGTTTTGAGATCATTTGTTTGAGTTTTCTTAAAAATAGCTTATTTAGTTGCATAATTTGTTTTAGCTTATTCTAGTGCTAAATTCTTGTTGAAATTTGATTAATATTGTTAGTATAGCTTATTTAATATCTGGTCTTTGCAATTTGTAGCTTAAATCAGTTTAAAAAGTATAAATCAGGATTTAAAGGGGTGTTTGGTTTAACTGTTTTTACTTATCAAAATGGGTCAAAATGAGTTTTTACTCTTGGGTCAATTTAGTTTAGCTTAGATTAGTCCTAAGATTCAGTTTGTTTAAGTTTTTAAGTGTTAAAACTCAAAATCAAGGTTTTAAGAGCTTGTGGTTTGAATCTGTGAGCTTAAAGCTCATTTTATTTGCTTATTTGATTATGCTTTTGAATCTTGAGCTTTTATGATGTTTTTGTGTTTGTGCAAGTGTTAAAAGTGAGTAGAAACCATAAGCTTTAAGTCTGCATTTCTTGGTTTGTGTTTTGCCAATTCTGTCAATTTTTAAGTAAGTGTTGAAAAAAGGAGAAAATGCTTTTTCATTTGCTCTTTATAGCTTATTCTGAATTTCAAAATGGTTTTTGAAAGATGATAAATGTTCTTTGAGGTCCAAATTCAATCTGTTTGTAGGTTATATAGTCATAAGGTTCTGTTTAAGTGCTTATTTTTAAGCTCAAAAGTTGGTTTTGTGAAGATTGCAAAAAATTTTCTAAGTGTTGAATCTGTGTGAATTAGCTTTTTCATTAAGCTTTTTAAGGGCTTATTTGAATTTCAAACTGCTTTTTGATTGTTGATTTAAGTAGCTTTTTGGCCAAGCTTTTTAGTGGTATAAGCCACTAAGCCATAAGGATCTGTTTGCTAGCTTATTTTTAAGCTAGAAAAGTCCCCTTTTGGCTGTTTGCTTAACAGTTTGGCCAAAAAGCTCTTTTGCTTATTTAGGCTTATTTGCCTATAGTTTCTGCTTAAGTTAGGCTTAGTATTGCTTATTAGGTTAGTTTAAGTTCCTTTTAGCTTATTTCCTTTAAGTTAGAGCTTATTTGAGCTTATTTGCACTTTTAGTTTGAAATTTTAAGTTTTAAAGCTTTTTAAGTATTCTGTCATTCTAGCTTATTTTAATTGCTTATTTTTGTTCAAAAATGCTTTTTAGATATAGCCTTTTATCTGTTTTAGCTTATTTTGAGTTTTCTTAGCTTATTTGTGCTTAAAAGTGCTTAACAGTTAGCATTTAATCACTTAGTGTAGTTTAGCTTATTCTGTCACTTTGACAGCTTAATTTTGTGCTTATTTGTGGCTTATATAAAAAGTGGTTTTGTAAAAGTTGCTTATTTTTAAGTCCTTTAAAAAGTTGTAAAAAATGGCATAAACAAAACACATTTGGGAGTTGGGAGAAGTCCCAGGTGAGCAAGACTCGAACCCGGGACCTCAACCCCCCTCAACCAAATGTTTTTACCACACACACCCTCTACCACTCGCCCTTGGGTCTTTTTTCGGTTTTATCTTGCAAAATTAATTAGTTATACACGTTTTGAGCCCATTTGCTTAATAAGTTGTTTTAGCTTATTTAACATCTTATTTGATAACCTGTTTTCTCACCCTTATTTTTATTAAATTCTTCACTGTTCAATACACTTTTTAGGATTTTTTCAGAATTTTTATAATTAGTTTAGTATTTTTAATCATTTAATTTCATTAAAATCGTTTTTAATTCATAAAAAAATATAAAAAAGTCAAAAAAATATAATTCTTTTTTAGAAAATTTTCTTTTAACATGGAGAACCTAGGAAAATTAGATTTGCTCTCGTAGGGTTAAAATTGCAAAATTTGATTTTTTAAATAGCGGGATGGAATCCCGTTTACGTTTTCGTGTTTTTAAGCTTAAATCACTTTCGTTTTTGGTCTAGTTTTCTTAGTTCTTATCTTTTAGTTAATTAGGACTTATAAAAGTCAAAAAGTTCATTTTAGACTTTATGTTTGATATTTGTGGGTTTTTTAGGTCGCGTTTTTAGGAACCACGTGGTGCGGTTTAAAATTATAATTAGTTTGCCTTGTATTGTTTGTTAGGGTTCTATTTATGTTGCTCATAGGTGTGTAAAATCTATCAGAATCTTGTTCCTTCTAAGCAAGTGAGGATGCTAAACGTACTCTCGACTGTCAATTGCTAGGCCTCATTGGGGATAACGACACTGGGGATTCAGACGTTCGGATGGGGCGACTGGGTGGGGGGTTAGTGCGGTGAGCGTGTGGGGAGAGGGCTGGAGTGTGTATGTAGGTTGTGTAGTTAGTGAAGTGTGTGTGTGAAGTGTGTGTGTGTAACTAGCCATATATATATATATATATATATATATATATATATATATATATATATATATATATTTTAAAAGGGTTAATCAGAAACGATCACTGTGTCCTCACGCAATGATATAAATGCACACTTTAAAACCAAAAATTTCAACCCCCTAGACTAATTACCTCGAAAAGTAGCTAAGTGTATATCTAAAGGGATTAAGAAATCACTAGTTTTAAAATGGCCAGTTTTACAATTCTTTTTATATATATATATATTTTTTTTTATTAATTTTTTTTACATGTGACAATATGTTCGACTTTCATTATTTAATTATAACTTTTAGGATCACGCAACAAGAAACACTTATAAATAGTGTCCAAAAGGATAAATTCATCGTCCTCGATTTTTCACCCGCCTCAAACCAAGCTTAATAATGAAATCATTGTCAAATACAAGTTAGGATGCTAACACTACTCATATTTGTATTTTGTGTAAGCCTAAACTAACTTTTCACTCCCGATGGATCAATATCTATAAATGTAAATGTGCTCAAATCGAATTTCGACCATCCAATCGACATTTTAAGAAAGTTGTCATCCTTCTAAATTTGATAAAAAGCATAAAGTTCTCGCTAAGAATTATAATTTTGAAGGCGAGATCATTCCATGTAGCGACTTTCTTCTCGGCACATCCCAGTCGAGACCGGCTTAGGTGACCAGGCTTTTGACACCTCACAGAGAATAGTATCGGAACTCACGGACCTTCGGTATCAAAAACGCTTAGGCTTCCCGTTAAACTAACACTTCATTTAGAAAGACCACAACTTAAAGCGAAATAGTCTTAGTTCAAAAGCATATTTAAATTTTAGAAAAAGAGATTTTCCCCATATTTATTCAATCATATACATTATACTTAACATTAATATTATTATACTTATAACCTCCACCCTTTAAACGAACTGTCACATCGGGCGCGAACCGACCATGATCCAGTTGTCTTATTTCGGCTTCGGACCTTGCCTTATATGAAGACTGTCACATCGGTATGCGAGCCGACCATGATCCAGTAATCTGACAAGGTATTATTATTATTATTATTATTATTATTATTATTATTATTATCACGATATATAGAGAAAATTTAAGTATAAATTTGAACTAAGACTAATTTTTAAGTTTTTAAAAGTCTAAAAATGATGATTTTAAAAAGACTTTAAGGGCGGTAAAACCACTAACTTGTCTAATTTCCAAAAAGAGCACGTATTATTAGTCCGGTTAGAAGCTTCGGGGAGGAAAAGCCACAAATTACACTTATGAGCTCTTAAGATATCCAACTAATCCTTGCTTAGCATCTAACTTATATTTAACTCTATCATTTTTCGTTCTTCGCAAATTTAAAATCTTTAATAAAAAGATCCGCGAATGCTTAGTCTAATAAAATCAAGCTTTGCATATTTAAAGTCTATTATGGAAACTTGCAAACTCTTGGCTTTTTCAAGTTAGAATTCCGCGTTTTAAAGCATCGTTGTATAAAAACCTAACAAACGCTTTAATTTATAAAGGTTAAGGGCAAGCTAGAGCGCAACAGCCGAATCAAGTCAAAATATATTGCTGTTCTCACCCATCGGAAAGATCAAAAATTTATGTCAAACAATTATTTTATTTTTGAATTTTTTTTAATTTTGCATAAAATCACATATTTTTGAAATTTTGGTGGTAAAACGGGGTTACGTGGAGACAAAGCAAATGCAAGTAAGATCAAATCGATAGATACCCCCAACAGAAGAACTAAAAACATTGTCCTCATGTGAGGTGCCACCCCCATACTAAAATCAATGCATAATCCTAATATAAAGGGGTCTCTATGTAAATCTAAAGCCGTTTATTAATTATGCTAATAGATAAACATTAGTCAATAAGATCTAGGATATCAGATTCCCATATATAAGCATGCAAAGGATTAAAGCTTGAGTGAACGATGAACAAAAACCACTGAGCCGAGAGTCCTTTATAATTCGGCAAAAACCTACATAAAACACAAGCCAAAACGAAACACGAGAAAAGGAAGAGTAGAACCCTACCCCCCCCCCCCTCACGTCACACTTATTAGAAAATAGAAAAAGAAAATAGAAACATGGGTTACCTCCCGAGAAGCGCTTGTTTTTGTGCGAGTCTCTAGCTTGACTCACTCCGAATTCCTTTGTCCTTGGGGCAGAAACAGAAGAATGGAAAAATCCAGCATCGACTTTCATATGCATCGGCACTAAGGCAATAAAAGCTTAAAAACGAGAAGTCGGGGTCAAAGATATTTGCATATTTAAAGTCTATTATGGAAACTTGCAAACTCTTGGCTCTTTCAAGCTAGAATTCGCATTTTAAAGCTTCTTGTATAAAAGACTAGCAAAAGTTTTCATTTATATAGGTTAAGGGGCAAGCTAGAGCGCAACATGCTCGAACAAGTCAAAATTTATTCTTGTTCTCACCATCGGAAAGTCAAAATTTTGTGTCAAAACACTTATTTTATTTTTGAAAATTTTTAAATTTTGGCATAAAATCAAATATTTTTGGTATTTTGGTGGCAAAACGGGGTTACGCGAAGACAAAGCAAATGCAAGCAATATCAAATCGATAAAACCCCCCATACTAAAACTAAACATTATCCTCAATGTTTGAAGGGTCTCTACGTAAATCTAAAGCCGTTTATTAATTATGCTAATAGATAAACGTTAGTCATTAAGATCTTAGGATATGAGATTCCTATATATAAGCATGCTAAGGATTGAAGCTTGAGTGAACGATGGACAAAACCACGAGCACGAGAGTCTTCATAATCCAGGGCAATCCTGAACATAAAACACAAGCCACAAAACACGAGAAAGGATGAGGCGAGCCTCCTCACGTCACACTTATTAGAAAATAGAAAAATAAGATAGAAACACGGGTTGCCTCCCGAGAAGCACTTGTTTTTGTGCGAGTCTCTAGCTTGACTCTCCCCGAATTCCTTTGTCCTTGGGGCAGAAACAGAACAACAGAAAAATCTTCATCGGACTTTCATATGCCACCGATTCTAAGGAATAGAAACTATAAGCATAGATGTCGGGGTCAAAAATGAGGTCCTCACTCCCAGAGGAGAGAAGAGGAAGAGAATTCACAAGATAGGTAAGAAAAGGAAGAAATATTTTGATAACAAATGTGAGGGAAAAATAATGGCGATCCTCAAAGGGTAACCTCACATATGTCAGAGAAATAATTTTCTCATGAATCCCGAGGTCGAAAACTTCGACCACACTCTTCAAATCATTATTATCAGGTTCATCCTTTAAGCTTCTTGGGTTATGATCTAAAAATACCTTAGGGGGAGATTATGGGTAGTATTAGTAGTAAGAAAACACTCAAGATAGATTATGTCTCCCTCCGAATCATGATAACCATCTTTAATATCCGTAGAAACATCAATATCTAGAAAAACATCGATCTCATCAATATCGCCTCCTGGGTCGAAACACTCATCCTCATTAGCATCAGAAAGAGGTGTGACTAGTAAAGTTGGCTCATCAAGGTTAGAAACATAAGAGTCCTTGTTCTCGATGTCCCCTAACACCTTATTATAAAGAAGATTTATGTCACTAGAGATGTACTTTTCATCAAATTCAAAAAGAGGGTTCGAATAAATTTTAGAATTTTCCTCTGGAACATCCTCCTCAAGAAGTGACTCATCATCAGTAGAGGTAAAATCATCATTAGCATCAAAGATAGGATTAGAGAAAGTCACGTAATTACCCCCTAAAACGTCAATAGGGGGAGAATCATCACAAAAAGGCAAATCATACTCACTGCCATTGTCGGAAGTATCCTCGGACTCACTTGGGATTGGGACAAGTTCCTCAACACTAGACTTTATGAATTTGTCTGATTCCTTTTTAGGAATAGTGCTAAGATTCTCATCCCCCGTGATGAGAGAGTCCTCGGGCTCCATAGTCGGTAAGACGGGTGTGATTGCAATAGACGAAGGAAGTTGAGAAATAATTTCATTCAAAGGAATAGTTCTCTCCTCATCATCATCGTCATCATCGTCATCATAAAAAATAGAATTGAAATGTCGCGAAGGCTCAGGAGTATGAGTACTAAGATTAGCCACCTGCTCTCGTAACATTTCACCTAAGGATTGCATAGTTTTAAGAAGTTCATTCCTTGACACAATCATTTCATTATTTATCCATTCATTATGCACATCATTCATCCTCTGCTGATTAAGGTCTTCTTGAATACTCTGAGGCTGATGATCGATGGAATACTGAGAGGGTTGGCCAAAACCAGAAGAGTTAGGATTATAGCAAAGATTAGGCTCATAGAATTTTTGATTCCTCGGTTGACACTGAAAATTCGCATGAGGAACCTCACAGTACTCACATCAAATATATTACTGAGAGAAACTCGGTGAATTTTGTGGAAAATAATTATCACCAAAGTTTTGATTGTAGCACGGTTCCTGCTCATGGACAAGCGGTACCCGTGGTGGACAATCAAACCCAAAGTGAGAATCGTTCCCCCATAACTCACACGAGTAGGTCTGGGGCTGTGGAGGGTGGTTGAAAACGTTTGGAGGATCATTGAAAGAATTTGGATTTGGATCATAAACGAATGAATTTCCAGCACTTGAAGCGCAAAACGAGCAAAATCCATTTCTAAGATTATTTTCACACCACTCGCAAGTACACTGTCGACAAAGTAAACATCTAACGGACCTCCACACCCATAGCAACCACATTGGTTGAACAAAGACATAAGAATTAAACAAATAGGAGGGTAGAAAAGGTATAGAAGACATAGAAGAATATTTTTGAAATATTATAAAATAATAAGTAAAAATATTTTTGGAACCAATTATCAAAGGTGCACGGTAGCTCTCTAGAAAAACGCACAAAGAAGCGGAGGAGCAGATAAGCGCGAAGCGTTTTAAAAACCTTCTCCTTTCGGGTCGAAGTTCGTAGGATCAACCCTCCTTATACCTCTCTTAGAGTTTGTTAATCTAAAGGTGAGCCGATTTAACAATTGACAACACGGTTTATTTTGTTGTTTTGTATTTTTTTTCGCACCGTTTGAGCATTTTGTCTAAATGGGGGAGGCAAGAAGAGGAAAGAATCCCCCAAAGACAAGAAATCATTCCCTGAAAGACTTCCATTGTTTCCTCGATCATGTCATGGAAAATGGCCATCATGCACCTTTGGAACGTGCCCGAAGCATTACTTAAATCGAAAGGCATACGTCGGTAGGAAAACGTCCCATAAGGGCAAGTGAAGGTGGTCTTCTCTTGGTCTTGCGGGTCAATAGGAATTTGAAAATACCCGGAAAATCCATCTAAAAAGAAATAGTATTTGTTCCCTGCTAAACGTTCTAGCATTTGGTCCATGAAAGGCAACGGGGAATGGTCTTTATGAGTAGCATCATTAAGCTTTGGGTAATTGATAAGTGTAAAATACACATATCCATTTATGCTTAAAATAGCCCAATATAAACCCAAAACAGACCAAAAAATAGAAAAATATGCTTTGTATTTGTAGTTTGTGTGCTGCAGGTATGGATAAGTCAAAATATCACAAGAAAAACAGTCAAAAACGAGCCAAGCTACGGACACGAGAATCAGAAAGTGTTCAAAAGAAGCCAAAGATTCAAAGCCGAAGCCAGAAACGTCAAGCCTCAGTCAAATCCAGTCAAAGATGGTCAATAAAAGTCAACAAAGCCCAAATCCCTAGCCCATGTCCTTTTATAACAACCACAAGGGCTAAACTTGTAATTCCCGAAAGTTATTTATAACTTGAAATAGGGAATAGGAAGTGAGGGACTGAAAGGTTGCAATATATACAAAGTCCAACAGTTTTAATGTCTAAAAAATGGAGTGCGAAAACCTAGTTTCGATTCACCTACATCCCACTTTCACCCCCAGGGTAAATCAAAGGGTTTTTCCAATTAAAGGTGCTTAGGGTCAAATTCATGAGCTCTCTAACACAAGATGAAGGGACAAATCGTCTTTATCAAGGGATTATCCTTAACCTCTCCAATCAATGGCCACGTCAAAACAATGGTGAAAGGCACCATGGAATGTGGGTTTCATGTGCTAAAACCACCTCACAAAGAAGCAAATGAAATCCCATAGAGAAATGACATGCATGGCAATCATTCAGGTGTCCACTAATCAATCCAACGGGCAAGTAGAAGGCTCAAATGATTGAAGAATGATTGGTTGAGATTGAAAGATTGTGAGAGCAGGGCACATAGAGATTCCTAGAAGCTTCTATTCCACGCACCTATGGAAAGGCCTCACCTCTCACTCACACGATATTCTAGGGTTTTTGTAATTTTAAGTCTAGCTTATATTTCGTATGTTTCTTAAATGTATTTCCTTAAAATGTGTGTTATCTACTTTTCATGTATGTAATCAGTAACTTTCATTAACGAAAATTTAGTTTTAGACATTGATATGGCTCTCTTTCCTGTTTTTTTCAAAAAGCTTCTTAAGAAGCCATTGTCTCAATAGCTAAATAAGCTCATTTAAGCTCTTTTCAGTCTTATAGCGGAAATAGGAGTTTATTTTAATTCAGAAGTTAAATCTTTACTTAAACCTTATCTCAGTTAAAACTTTACATTTATCATGGACCTATTTGGATTGAGCTTTTGGAAGGGGATCGTAAATTGGAAGAGATCCAAGGAATTTACCCTAGCTTATCTAATAAGTAGGGGGCTTGTAGCTGCCTTTATTGGTTCCTCTTGGTGTAGATAGAGGTGAGTGTAAGTTTCTCTTTCATTTCCTTTAATTCTAAGCTTTAAATAGTGATCTCATTGCTTTCTATATTTAGATCTGCTTATTTGCTTATTCTCTTTGCTTATTAGTGCTTATTTGAGTTTTATCTAGGTATAATCATATAGTTGTTATCTGTTTCAATTTCTCTTAGATTTAAAATCATATAGATATTCATATAATTGTTTTAAAATCCTCTAAAAACCATAAATATAGTAAAATAGTTAAGGTTTAGATTATTGCCTATTTAGTTGTTAAGTTGTGCTTATAAAAGTAGTTTTAATCTGGTTAATTGTCTGGTATTAAGCTCTAGTTTACTAGTATTTCAAATTAGTAGTTTAATCAAAACTGTCATATAGTCTTTAAAGGGGTGCTTGGATTGAGATAGTTGACCACATAAGTAATTTAATTTGTGCAAAACACTTTGAGTCAGTTCGTTTTCTAAGAAATTAAGTTTCCAAAAGTTTTAGGTTTTAGATTGCTAAATTGGAATAGTTATGGCTTATTATGTTGGTGCCAGCACCAGGGGAAATTATCTTTGAATTTAACTTGTTCAATTGTTGATCTAAGCCCTCCAAGGCTTAGATCTTGCTTGCATTGTGTTTATACACTCTATTTGAGTGTGTCTAAGTGCATGGTCTCCCTTAGGAAACTTGCACTCTTGGTTTGCACTTGTGCAAAGGGCACCGAGTAATAAATCTAAAAAAGTTTAGTACTGGTTTGTCATAGTTAGTACTGCTACCTTTGGCTTAATTTTTAGTTGAGTAAGAGTAGGATTTAGGTTTTTAAATTCAAGTTAGAAGTAATCTAGATATAGCTTAATATTGTTTAGGTTTTAGTTTTTAATTTCTGCTTATCTTCTTAGCTTATTCAGCTGTTAAAAAGGAACTCTGCATCAGCAGTACTATGTTCGTTAGGATCTGGATATTCACATCCCACTTATAAGCCATTAATTGTAGGATTTAATAGCTTATCTTTTAGCTATTATAGTTTCGTTATGCTTACTATAGATTAGGATTTTTAAATTCTATTTTCTAGCTCATATACCTAGCTTATTTTTTGCTGTCAAATGTTCTTTCAAAAAAAAAAAAAAAAAAAAACAGGTAGGGTAGTAAAGTTGCTTATTAATTTCTAAATTTAGCTTAAGGTTGGTATGAATTTATAGCTATTATAGGTGTATATAAGTAGTTTTAATAGTCCTTATAGTTTTAGTGTTAGTTTTAGGCTTTTAAAGGTTTTTTGCTTATTTTGTTTTTTGAGTAATGCATTATTTTCTGTGTTATGCTTGTTTCTCCTCTATTTTTAGTAGTCTAAAGTACCTTAAAGCTTTATATCTTTTCCTTTTTAGGTTTAAGCACATCATTAAGCTCATTAGAACTTCTTTCCTTTTACATTTTGATCTAGTGTTGAGTTTTTTATAGCTTATTTTCTAAAACCAAGGGTTAAACCCTCCTTTCTGAGGTCAGTTCAAAAATAAGCTCTTATTGAGCTTATTTGTTATTTTCATCCCAAGTAGTTTTTATTAATTTTGTTCCCACTAGCTTCCTTTACAACTTTGCTCTTTTAAGTTTTTAGTGATAAGCACTTTTAGAATTTGAGCTTATAATTGGACTTAGTTTGTTGTCGGGGTAGGACCTCAGGGACTATTCTTGTAATTTTTCTGTTTTAGTTGTCTTTTAGTTAATCCTTGCCCGTTAAGTGTTTAAGCCTCGTTAGTCCTTAAGACTTTAACACAGTTAGTCCCTAAGTTAGTTTTTAATTAGTTAATTTAGTTTTAATTAATAATTAGGGTTAGGTTTTAATTAGTTCAATTAAACTTTTATAAAAATATAAAAATTAGGGCTTTTATTTTTAGAAAATTTCTGTGCGTTTTCTTTAATTAGTGTAATTTTTATAAAATTTTTAGGACTTTATCTTTAATAGTTTTTATAGTTTTCAATTAGTTTAAATTTTAGAATAATCATATCTTTCAATTAAAAAAAAAGTAAAGTAAGAAAAAAATGTTTTTCTTTTTCCTAAATTTTTCTTTTGTCTTAACTTAGGTTTAGAATTTTAGTTTACATTTTTAGGGGTTAATTTTAGTTTATTTACTTATTAGTCGCGTTTTATTAATTTACCGTATTTGTTTGATTGTTTAAATTGCTTTTATTTAGTAGATATAGATTATCAAAAATGTCTTTGCTTTATTCAAATCAGAATCCGAACTAAAACGTGGTTTCAATTTCACTAGTCGTTGGGGAAACGACCCGGGTGATCATACTAGCCCGGTTTTATATACGTATTATATATTATCTTTGTGAGTGGAATTCTCCAAGGGTTACTTGGGGATTTCCTTAATTTCTCTATAAGTATATTATTTTATATGTATCTATAACTTGCTACCAGTAATCAATACAAACACGCCATCCGGTGACAAGTCTTATAGGAATCAACTCATTATCTTCATTTGTCACAACGGTCATACATCCCTTTTTGGGCACACAATGAACGGAGCTAACCCACGGACTATCGGAGATAGGTTAAATCAATCCGGCATCAAGGAGTTTGATAACTTCCTTTTTGATCACCTCGTGAATTTTTAGGGTTACCCTTCTTTGATGTTGGACTGTTGGTTTAAAGTCATCCTCCATTAATATTTTGTAAGTACAAAATTGAGGGTCAATGCCCTTAATGTAGGAGATTTTCCAAGCGATGGCACGCTTGTGTAACTTTAGAACCTTTAGAAGGCGGGCCTTTTCATCATCTTTTAAGTTTTTATCGCTTTTCCGTTGGGTAATTTATCAATATCTTCCAAAAATGCATATTCAAGATGAGAAGGTAAATCCTTGAGCTCAAGCTCCGGAGGATCATCAATAGAAGATTTTATTATTTTAAGTTTCTCAAAATTAAGTTCTTTCAGAGGGAGAAGAGATGATGGATCATCATTTAATAACTTCTCATGTAGAAGAATGTCCCCCTCTGTATCAAAGTCGGCATCATCAATTCCCGGTGGAATTGAATTACTTGTAAGACAAGCTTCGATCTCTTCCAAAATGAAGTCACCTCCCTCAAAAGGAGTGAGAAGGGAGTAAGTGGTTAGTAATGAATTAGGATTGAAGATGGAGTGGGGGATTCAACTCTTAGAACCTATCCGAAAATCCAAAGCATCCTCTTGAGGATACTGCTCTCATGTAATGTCTATGGGACATCGTTTCGATTACGATTTCATCATTCATATTCTATGGAGTATCTCGAAGTTGTGGGCTGACATAAATGTATGGCCTTCATTCATTGACTCTGAAGAGTTAGCTCTTTCGCCATGTACATCGATAATGCTCGTGCCGTCCTCAAGAAAAGGCCTCCCAAGATGAGGGGGACCCAAGGGTTCGACATATAAATACACGACAACAAAGACAGGTGCCAGAAAAAAATGAAAACTTTCCTATCTTTCACAAAGACATCTTTGGCACACCAACAGATAGAAAACGATCGGTTTTGCTGAGCTCTGAGAGTAATGCGTATTAGTAGGGGTAAGTTTCGGGAGCGAAAGCTTCTTCCATACGAAAAGAGGCATTAAGTTGATGCCAGCGCCAAGATCGGCTAAGGCTAAGCACTCATATAGCTCTGGAAAATCACAAGGAATAAGAAACTTGCCGGGGTCTCTAAGTTTTCGGGCAACTTTTTAAGGAGCACCGCCGAACATTTCATTTAATGGAGTATTTGCCAATTTAAATAATTTATCCTTATTACTAAGGAGACTCTTAAATGTAGAAGCAAATTTAGGCATGTGAAGAAGAGCATCCGTAAAGCTAATGTCAAAATGTAATCTTTGAAAGATTTGAAAGAACTTTAACATTTGATTATTAGCTTTTTCACAGAGCTTTTGGTCGTTAAGCCTTGAAGGATAAGGTATCGAAGGTTTAGGATTAGGTTTTGGAGCAACATCGGGATCTGAAATAGGAACTTAGACAACCAGAGGTTGGACGTGTGCGGTATTTCCTAAGTTTATAGTTTGCACCTTGTCCTTTGTCGCCTCTGGTTCACGTTCCACTTCCTTTGGAAGAGGAGAAGAAGTAGGTGGAATCGTAGGTCCATCACCACTTTGGGTAGTAATAACTTTTAAGTCACCTCTCGGGTTAGCAATGGTATTACTAGGAAGTGATCCCGAACCCGAGGGACTATGTATTTGAATAAAGCTACTGATCATGTTCTTTAGCTCATTGTTCTAATTCATCATCGTAGTCTGGATTTCATTCTTCAATTCTGTCTTCATATTACTTATTTTATTTTAGCTCTCATATTAACATCATCAGTCCTCATGTAGTTTGAGAAATCATTCGAGGGTCCAACTTAAGTTTGATTAAGCAGAGCTTGATAATTCTGATTTCCTTGATTGAAGTTATTTCCTCAATTCTGATTGTATCCTTGATTCTGATTATACCGGTTCTGATTATTCTGCACATTCGGTTGAGGAAAACCGAGTGGTCTTATATGATTGCTAGAACGATAATTAGTTTCTCCCTGAGGGCGGTATCCGTGACCTCCTTGATTGTAGATCCTTGTGGCTGCAGAAGCATTGACAATGTTGCCATCGGTAGCAAGACACTCATAGTAAGGATGTGGACCACCACAAATAACACAAGTTTCTTCCATAGCTTTAACGTGAGCTGGTTAAGGGGTCTTGTTTTGAAGAAGCATAGCCTTAACGACATTAGTAAGAGTGGTAATCTCCAGTAGATAAGTGAGAGTAGAAGAAGAAGTAGTAGCACTCATTTTTGAAACAACCGGTTTGTTTCTTCAAGTGCGAACTTTCGACTTATTCTCAATAATAGTCAAAGCATCTCGAGGAGTACGGTTCAAGAGATTACCATCGGCGGCTGCATTTAGAGAATCCTGATTGGATTGCGTCAACGCATTGTAAAATGTGTTGATTTGATGCAATTCTAAAAAACCGTGATGTGGGCATTTACGGAGGAGATCTTTAAAATGGTCCCATGCCTCACTAAACGTTTCATCAAACCTTTGCTGAAAATTTCATGATGTCATTCCTTAGATTCATAGTCTTCGAAGGAGAAGAAATAATTCACAAACTTAGAAACGAGATCTTTCCATGTATGGATAGAACAAGGGGGTTCTTTTTCAAGCCAAATCCGGGCTGCCCCCTCAAGAGAAAATGGAAAAAGCATCAACTTGATAGCGTCACGTGGAACATTCTTGTACTTAAGCGTAGAAGTAATCTTGTTAAACCAGACTTTTAACTCAAAATTTTCGGCAAGTATAGCGGGAAGAACAATCGCATCTCCGTAACCCTCGGTGGGTGCTTGGAGTAATTCCGACATAGTACGTGTATCCGCCATAGTTTCAACGGGAGTCTCTACAATAGTTCAAAGCTCGGGCTCGACTATTTGCTTGGAACGTCTATGATTACGTCACTTCAGAATCGTGGAAGATTCAACAATTAAATTCGATGAAGAGTGGGTGCGCACGCACCAAAAAAAACAAAATAAAAGAAATAAATATAAAAGAAAAATATTTTTTTAACCGATAGTCAAAAGTGCACGGTAGCTCTCTAGAAAACGCACAAAGAAGCGGAGGAGCGGGTAAGCGCAAAGCGTTTTAAAAACCTTCTCCTTTCGGGTCGAAGTTCGTAGGATCAACCCTCCTTATACCTCTCTTATAGTTTGTTAATCTAAAGGTGAGCCGATTTAACAATTGACAACACGGTTTCTTTTGTTGTTTTTTAAATTTTTTTGGTATTTTAAATAATCTAGGAAAAGTATTATTGGTGTTTTAATAAATCCACAAAAATAAATCGAGAAAAATAAAATATTTTTGATTTTTTTAGTTTTATATAAAAGAAAATGTTATTTTAAAGAATAATAAAATTTTTTTCATAAAAAATGATTACTTCACGGGGAAGGGTCTTTAATGCACTAATCTTCAAACTTCAACACGATAATCGATTCACACTTCCCCGGCAGAGGCGCTAAATATTAATTACACGTATATTATTAGTATATATATAATATAAGTAAATAGGCAAATTACTCTTAGGGAAGAGTAATAAGCTAATCACTAATAAAATATATTTTCAGAAAGTATTGATGAGAAATTTACTCTTAGGAAAGGATAAAATTCAAATCGTTCCCGGGTTGTTTTTCCAGCGAAGCGTGAATATTAAAAATCTTGTTTCGGTTCATGATCGGGTGCTTGAATAATCGAAATTTTAGATTTTGGATTCTAAAACTAATAACGCAAAGGGAAAGAACATAAAGGCATGCTAATCTAGGAATAAAGGCAATTTAAAATTCTAACGACATTTAAAACAATTAAAATTTAACTAATATTAACTAACTAATTAACTAAAAATTACAAAATACAACTCTTAAAACTCAAAATGCAAATTTCTTAAACTAAAATGTATTAAACTAATTTTTAATAACAGAAAATATTTTTTATAAAATTTTAACCTAATTAAAACTATTTTTAAAACAAAATAAGACTAAAAAATTAAACTAAAAATACTAAACTTGATTCTAAAAATTTGAGAAAATTTTTAAATATACTAGATTATATTTTTGAGGTTTAAAAAGAAAAACGACTCAATAAGCTACCACCAATAAGCTGTGAAAAATCAATAAGCTAAATAAGCTAAAACCTAAATAAGTATAAAGCATAGAAGAAACAAACATATAAATGAAAAAGTCCCAAGGGCAGATGGTAAGACGTGTGTGTGTTGAGGGGGAACCTACCTTTTTGTAAAAACATTTTTTTATTTTTCTTTTTAAAACAGCTAAAGTTTAAGCAAAAATAAGCACTTTTAATAAAAGGACTTAATGTCGGAATTATTAATAAGCTAAGAAAAGTATGAATTAAAGTGATAGTTTTGGTAAATTAAGACTATTTTATTAGCTAAAACTGTTTGACTTTTAAAAGCATTAATAAGACCAACAAGCTAATATTAAGACCAATAAGCTAGAACAGACCTAGTGGAAGACCCAATAAGCACTATGGACTAAAAATAAGCAAATTAAATAAGTTGAAAAGCAGTTAAAAGACATTAAGACAGTGGACTCTAAAAAGATTTTAAGGACTAAGACAACTACTTTAAGCTAAGAATTAGAACTAATAAGCAATAGGTATAAGCTGAAAACTGAAAACAGATAAAGACCTAGACTCAAATAACTAAAATAAGCTGGATTTAAGAAGTTTAGTTTTAGAAATATGCTAGAAATGATAAATTCAAATGACAGACTTACACTATTATTTTTGGATTTTTTTACGATAAAATGACTACTTGCAGATGAGATTTAAGACTCAAAAATGATTTTTACACAATAAAAACTTGAAACAGATTAAACATAGACCACAATAAGCTAATTTTAACAAAAATTAATCAAAAATAAGCTAGAGTGTAACCACAATTGATCTGCATTATCTAATTTTAAAAACTAAACCACACACTAACTATACTTGACTATTTCTATCTAACTTACACAAAAGGATTTTCCAAAACCAATTGACTCAAAACAGATGCATCATGATGCATTAGAAACCAATTCTGATCATAAAATCTATACCTCAAATAGATTTTTAAAGTAATTCCCTAAAAAGCATTTTTTTAAAACCAAAGAGCTAGCAAACATAAGAAATTTGATTTAACAACCTTCAAATCTTGACAAATCCTATTATTAGCTTATGAAAACTTGTTTTAGACTTAATGAGAGCTTATGTAAACTTATTTGATCCCTAAAAAACAAACTTAACACCATTTTGATATGTTTAAGTTGTTTAACCCAAACACCCCTTTAGATCTTTAAAACCTATTTTAAAGCAAAATCAGACCTTAATAAGCATTGGTTTATGAAAACAGATGAAGAACTAGAGTAATGAAAGACAAATAAGAAAATAACTTATAGAAATAAGCACTAGTTTATAAGCAAAGCTAATAAGTAGATTTGACTCTTAATTGGATAGATTCTTATAAAACTCAAATAAAACTAAATGTAATGATGTAAACTAGGAATTTAAGGCATAATAAGCTAACATTTAGACAGAATAAGCACATTTAAACATTAATAAGCACAGATTAAACAATTTAATAAGCTACAAAGAAAATTAAGCTAAAATGGAAAAAAGTAACCATATCTTGTCCTTTGCTCTAAACAAGGACATATAAATGCTCTAAAGAGCTAATCTACAAGCTCCAGCTTATTTTCATAAGCTGGTAAAGTCCATAAGCCCATCCATTTTTGGCTTATCATCCACATTATTAGGTTAAGGTAATTTTGAGGTAATTTAAGTGACAAGGCATATTCAGTTAAGCTATAAGCAAGCTTAACTGAATAATCATTAGCTTATAAAGGTAATAAGAGCTTATTGCTTATTAAGTAGTATCCAAACACATTTTAAACAAAGTTGCATAAAAGTAAAAACAGAATTCAAAACACAATTTAAAAGGAAACTGAAACTTTTATTAATGATTAAACGTTTACAAACTTTAAAAGAGAAATACAATAAGTAAAAAATACAATAAGCTAGAAATTTAAGCTAAAAATGACTAAAAACTAGATATCTCAATTATGTGATTACAAGCTTTATTTATAGTTGAGGAGAGAAGCTTCTAGGTGAAGAGGAACGTTCTTTAGCATCTAATCACAGCCCTTGATTTATAACCAATCCTTAATCTACCCTTAGATCACCTCCACGTCTCATTAGCCAATAGGATTCCTCAGGATTGCCAGCGTGACCTGATGTGATGTCAAAGCAATGCCATGTAGGCCTTTTAGAAGGGGAGTGGAGCGTATGGAGTAGATTTACCTGTTTACTCATACTAGTGAAAATGGGAGGAAGGAGGATCTACTGTAAATTTGACTGCGCGTTTTAAACATATGTTTGACTTGGATCTAGGGTTTTGGGCTTAGTTAATATCTTTTGGGCTTGGGCTGGATTTTGGTTTGGTTATTAGATTGGATTTGTAAATAGGCTTTTATTTTAGCAATAGTTTATATATTTCACGTATTAATGGGCTGACCCGGCCCATTATATCGGTACGGGTTGGCCCATTAAAGATGAATACATCCTCGGCTTCGTTTTCTCATGCTCTTTCCAGTCTCGTGCTTGGTTTTGTCCTTTTTGGCTTTGTTTTTGTCCTTTTGTGAATATCCATTACCTTCACAACCCAATTAACAAAACAAACAAATACAATGTATTTTCTATTTGTTTTTGGTCATTTAAGCTCGTATTTATGAGGAAAAGTGATATGTGAATAAACACATATCACTTTGTCAACCGAATTAGCATTTTTCCTTTGTCAACCGAATTAGCAGTTTTCCTGTCCCATGTTATTATGAGGAATGCTCATAACTTCTTCGAAGTCGAAAAGAGATGACGGTTCACCTAAATTCCTTCGTCGAATAAGACTCTGGGTCTCTAAGCGGAGAAAATAGATTAGAAGAATTAGAGCGAGTGCTCATGCAATAAAAACAGATCAGAAAACAAAAACGAATAATTGTTTTACTAACCTATAATCGAACAAGTGTACGGTTAGTTCTCTAGAAAAAAGTAATAAGAAGGGAGGAAGCGGGAGTAAGAGTGAGCGTTTTTAAAATCCTTCTCCTTTTGGGTCGAAGTTCGTTGGATCGACCCTCCTTAAACCTCTCTTAAAGTTTGTAAATCTAAAGGTGAGCCATTTTCACAAGTGACACAACAGTTGTTTTTTATATATATTTTATTTTTTTGGTATTTTATAAAATAAATTGAAAACAAAATATTTTTGTATTTTTATGGTTTTATAAAAATAACAAATTAAAAAATCGTATAACTCACGAGGAAGGATCTTCTGGCAATTATTCAAATACTTTGCGAAAATTCGACACCTCTTCCCCGGCAGCGGCGCGCAAAAAAACTGGTTCGCACCCAAACACACCCGTAAGAATGTATACGGGCGGGATAAATTATAGTATATAGTATAAGTATTCCAAAAGGTTCTAGAAAGTTACTTTTAACCAAAGCAACATCCAAAACCTCCCGGGTCGTTTCCTCGACGAAGCGTGAATTGAAAATCGGTTAAGTTCGTGATCGCGTGATTTGAATGATTAAAAGATTTTGATTTTGGTTTCTATAACTACTAATGAAAATACAAATAACATGAAAAAGCAAGTAAAGATAAGTAAACAATTAAAGCATTTAAGAAATTAAAACGATAACGAGAAATTAAAAACGCGACAATTAAGCAAGTAAATCAAAATTAAGCCCTTTTTTTTTTTTTTTTTTTTTTTTTTTTTTTTTTTTATTTTTACTTTTTAAAAATGCAAATTTAATTTTCTAAAAGTTCCTAAATGAAATAAAAAAATAATTTTCAGAAAAGGATTATATATAATATTTTATTTTATTATCTTATATAATTTAAAAAAACTATTTTAATCTAGATAATTAATTAAAAATACTAAACTAATTTATAAAAATCTGGAAAAATTATGAAAAATACTTTAGACTATGCTGATCCTAAGAAAATTGAAAACTAGAAAACCTGCTGAAAGAATAAGCAGAGAATAAGCAAATAAGCTCGTTTAAGTAAAACACTAAAGTGAGTCTAAGTAATAAATTTTGCAATTCATACTTGAAAAAGTCCAAAGGGCAGTTCGTATGGATGGTGTGTGTTAAGACGTTGGTATGTTAAAGGGGAGGTCACAGGTTCGAAACCCGTGGCCACCCTTTTTGACAAAACATTTTTTTTCTTTTAGAAACTTTTAAAGAACAAGAAATATAAGCAAACTTTGTAAAAGGAACTTTTTATTAAACTTATTAATAAGCTAGATTAAGCAGCACTAAAGATGACAGATTGCTATTTAAAACTAATGACAAAACTTTAGACTTAAAAAGCAAAACTGTTACGGAATTTAAGACATAAAAGGCAACAACAAAGCAAATAAGCTGATAAAAACTAATTACCTAGACCCCAATAAGCTAATGTGAGCAGGAATCAAAAGACAAAATGAGCTGAAAAGCTCTTGAAAGCTAAAAGACATACTAATTTAATTCTAGCAGATTTGAAAGGAAAATAGACAAATTTTGAGCTTAATTTAAGACTTAATAAGCACTTGTAATAAAGTGCAGACCAAAAACAGATTAACTTTAGCTTCCACATAACTCATAAAAACAAGACTTAAGAAAATTAGATAAGAAATAAGCTAGGAAAAAGGACTTGAAATAGGACAATTTAACTAAACTAATTCTTTTTTGATTTTTGTTGTTTGAAAAGTGGCTCTATGTAGCCCTAAAATTAAGGTAGAAAAAGCTAATACAAAGACTCAAAAACTGAAAACAGATCAAGCTTGATGTGCAAAGAGCTTATATTCTCAAATCGACCTTAAATAACAAGTGATTCTAATCTAAATTTGTTGATAAAAACTGACTTTCTAAAACCTTGAAAATCTACTTGACAGATTATGACATAGACCTACAAGACAATTGCACACTTATATAAACTACTTCCTGCTGCATTCATGATAAAAAAAAACAAGCAAGAAATTTTCACCAACAAGTCACTAAAGAGAATCTAATCTAATAAGCTATTTTATCAACTATAATCCTACAGATTCAAACCAATGATATATCAGACCTTAAACTTTAGATTTAGATTTTTAAAAACTTATAACAACTGACTATTAGGCTAAATTTAAGATGATTAAAGTTGATTCAAAAGCCAAAATGGCTTAGGCAGCACTAACAAGAGTTAGTGTTGCTCGAGCCAAACACTCCTTTAATTTTTTGTTTTGCATTTTTACCCTATTAAAGTATGAAATAAGCTCAAACAGATATAGAATAAGACAAATAAAGATCAAATAAGCAATAAACAACAGATATTAAGCACAAATAAGCAAAACAATAAGCAAACAGAATTAAGCTAAATAAGAGTGATATTGAAGTGTACCTTTATCCCAGCCAAACAGGAATCAAATAAGCTTTTACAAGCTTAGATCTACAAGCTCCAGCTTATCAAAGATAAGCTGGTGGTGTCCATAAGCCCATCCAAGTTCGGCTTATCATCCAAAAGTTAAGCTGAGGTATTTAGGAGAGGATTTAAGTGAAATTCTAAACTCAGTTAGGCTTTTGAAGGCTTAACTGAGTATAAGCTAGCTTATGAGTAATAGAGAGAGCTTATTGAGCTTATTTGATTAAAACTGAGATTATTCAAACCATAAGTACATTAAGTAAAGAGAAACATGAATTAAAATACGAATTAAAGGAACTCTAAATTTTTATTAATTAATCAAATAAGTACAAGCTTTTAAAAAAGAAAATACATCAAATTAAGACAATAAGCTAAAATTAACTACAATAAGCTAAATTACTCTAAACTTAAGCTAAATTCCTACACGTCTAATTCTGTGTGTGGAGGCCCTTTTATAGTGTGAGAGGAGACCTTCTAGCTTCAGGACGCTCCTCAATCTTAATCTTGGCATTCCATCAAATAACTACCTCTAATCATCAATTCTGAGCGTTGGATCTATGCCATCGTTGATTAGCAATGATATTGTGTGGATTACCAGCGTGGCTCCCAATGTGTTGGACGTTGTAGGGTTTCTCTTCTAGATCATTTGATGCTTGATTTACCCTGGCGCGTTCAATTGCTCTGTAAAGTGAAAAAGGGGGAAGGGGATAGAGGTATAGTAAAATTGACTTGTTTTAATATATTTCTTTGACTTGACCAAGATATTGGGGGGTTTGACTCGAGATAAAAGGGGTTTGGGATTTTGAATTTGCTTGATATGATTTTGTGCTCGGTTGATAATATTAATGAAATTTGGGCCGAGTTAGTATACAAGAAATGGGTTATGGGATATTTGGTTTATCATAATATGAATGTGGGCTGACCCGGCCTATTAAGTGGGCCCGGGTTGGTCCGTATAAGATGAGTATGCCTTCGGCTTCGGTTTTTCATGCTCATTCCATTCCCGTGCTCGGTTTTGTCCGTAATTGCCTTGTTTTTTGTCCTTTTTAATGAATATCCGTACCTGCAAGACACAATTCGCAAAACAAACAAATACAATGCATTTTTTCTGTATTTATTGGTCATTATTGGTCTTTTTAGCTCGTTTTCTTAGGTAAAAGGTATGTGTATTTAAGCACATACCAATGAACAAACAATATAACAATCTAAACTAAAGCTAAGTAACAATGACAATAATATGAGAAGATAAGGAAAGGAACAATCAAACCAAGACACCAAGATTTATAGTGGTTACGTGCTACAGAGCTCTTCTTCGGCCCTTCTCTACTTCCTCGAGTATCTACACAAGATTTCACTATGTCAAATGCTCCCTCAAGCGGAGAAATTCGTTTACACGTCGCATACGTTATTGTCGACACTATGCTAAATGTCGAGTTCTTAATCTTAGATTGACACCAATCTACCACTTCTCATCAATACACAATCACTAGATCTACACTATTGGATTTACACACAATACAAGATAATTACAATAGAAATTTGGTACTTAGAATAAAAAAGGAGAGATCACTAATCAACATTTCGTTTCTTGGCGAATACGAGTGTTCTTCTCTTGCACTTGAATGAGAAGGAAGAGATGAGAAGAAGAGATTAGATCACTTGAAACAAGATCAAGAGATGTTAGTGATCAAGATATTTAGTGAGAGAAAGAAGGTTTTTAAAGAGAGAAAGAGGTGTGAGAAAATTCATGAAAAGAGGTCTAATTTTCTGCAAGGGGTGGACCAGTATTTATAGGCAGGAAAATCCAACGGTAACTGGCGGCGATTTCGGCGGTCCCAGATATATAAGGGGGCCGCAAGGCCTATAAGGGGGCCGCTAGGTAGACTCCGCTCCCTTTTTGTCTTTTTGTAGGGAAGGTTGTATCTGATGTAGAAGCTTCTGTTTTGGGAGAAAATTTTAAGTTTTTAATAAAACTTTTCTTTTAATTAGAAAATATTTTGTATAATTAATTTTGTGAAAATCTTTTGTAAAAATGTAATAGATAAGAGAAAAATATTTTCTTGATCACTAATCATGCTTAATGATTTATTTGTTCATACCTTAAGTGATCACTAATCTTAGAAATAGAATTTTACGATTAATAATTTGTAAACGTTTAATTTTATCGTAAACGTTTTTACATTTTGTTATTAGCAAAACGTTGAGAGGTCGAAAAATATAAATAACGTTTTTAGACATTATTTGTATTAACACTAACTCAAATGACAAACCTTGTCTCACGTCACTTGTATTTTGTGTGTTTTAGGATCCATATAGAGGTTCCACGTCACTTATGTTTTGTGTATAATTCTTGAAGTTTTCATGCACATTCACGCCACTTTTTCATATTACTTTTCATGCTCTTTTAAGTTTTATTAATTTGTTATTTAACCTCTTTTGACTTTGTATTATATGTTGTAAAACATGTATTAAACATTTTTTTGTTATTTAAAATATTAAAGTTTATGTATCTCAACAAATAGTTTTGTGTGTCAAAAAACATAAGTGTTTCACTAAACATATAAAATTAAAAGTTAATGCAATATAAAGAAGAATAAATATAAATAATGATCCTCTATGGATCTCTCTATTGATAATCAAATGTTTTTGTAATTCGTAATAGGTGCAAAACCCTAATGCTAAAGGTTTCTTTTATAGAGAAGAAACCCTAAATTTGCTCAACAAGATTCCTAAAATTGCGTAAGAGATATACATCAATCTCTTCCTGAAAACGCGTAATATCAATCTCTTCCTAATTTATCTCATTCCTATCTTTATGAGATAACTCTAGAATATATCTATAATTCCTTAATTACATTAATCACGTCTATAAATAAGATCAGCAGATTCTATCTCTGTCAGCAGAAACAAGAACATGACCAGCAGAAACATAATCAGCAGGAACGACTTAAAGCCATCAGCAGAAATGAATATCTCTAATAGCAGAAACAACACTTAGTCGTTTTTCAATTATTCCCAACACTCCCCCGAAGTGAGTTCATTGATGACACTCCTTCATGAGATCAGTGAGATTGCTTTTGTCGTTTAAGCTCGAGTGTTCTTGGTCTTTGTCTTCGTTGTTTGTTGTAAGCTTGTTCCTTCATGCTTTGTGATCTTGACTTTGAGCCTTTGTCATTGTCTTTATCGTCTATGCCATCTTGCGATCTTATGACTTTGACCAACATGCTCATACTATTCATCATCTTGAAAGCTTCAAATCAGAGTTAGCGGAAGTCTTTGTCTTTAAATCTTGAGCTTTCTAGATAGTATGTCTTCGTAGATTGAGCATTTGAATGGGATTGAGGTTGCCGTTACCACCGTTTGACCTGCAGGTTTACGTTAGTGATAAACGAGAAAATTGATTTGAAAATCAATCGACGTGTCACTCGTTAAAGAGTTTTTGTAACACATCGAGAGTGTCATGTTTTTATCAAAATTCATCAACCGTCAATTCATTTACTGGACCAAATCGATATCCAGTTGTCACAAGTTTGATTCATATAGAATCTCGCAAGTCACCTACCAAGAGCTTGTTTGATGCTGGCTCAAGCAGGATTTCCATCTTCATTGTGAATACATTAGTATCACTCGGATGTTCTGGCAAATATCACAATGATATTGCGTAGGACTCTTGATAACAGCTTGTGAACCTGATGATGTTCAACAAGTGTTTGAAATGGAATGTGTCCTAACGAGATTTTTATTGATCTCTTGGCTCTAGACTCGATTAGTGCATTTTGGTTTTAGTACTCGGAGGCTGGAGCATATTGCCACCTATTCAATATCAACAATCTCGGAGTGAGATGTCAATAGATAACTTGTGTATCTCCGTGACAAATGAGACAAGTTTCTGTTGAGAGAAACCCGAATGGCTGGGAAGGGTTGTGCATTGCATCACTGGGTCCATGATGTCGTTTTCAATGTCAGCAATCAACTTGTGATTCTGACAGCATATGTATTGACCCGGTTTCTGCCTTAAGTTGTGTGGAGGGCTTCTTTCTTTAGACCCTTTATCCATACATTTCTTTTTCATTCTTCAACGCCTTCAATGCTTACCAGGACGTCATTACTAACACCTTGTTGTGATTGTTCCAGTGTTAGCTCAATCTTAGTCGGCATTATTCCCATATACATTCATCTCCAATCATACCTAAGGACTGCTATTTCTAACTTTGGATTATCCTTGGGTAGATCCTCCGGTTCTGGTTGGATCATAGGATTGATTCCTAACCTAACCACCTTATGACTTCAGAATCGTCGTGAAATTAAGATGTTGTTGGGTATAAGATCGAACCATAAAACCTTTTCTTCAGCACATTGAGTCGAATAGATCATATTTTAATTACATTTTCTCCCCTTATTTTAAATAATAAACACTTAGTTTTTGAAATACCTTGTGATTAAAATATGTCTTGAAAAATCTGTGGGAGAAAATATGGTCAGCATGAATGGTTTGGAACATTTTGATAATGTTTTGAATACATAAGAATGGTCGTTGATGATGTATCCAAGAACATTAAAACTTTGTTTTTCGAAAAACTCCCCCTCAAAAATAGGACCAATTAAGAAATTGTTGTCTTTTAAAAACATTGTGAGGGATGGAGTGTTGAACACACAATTTTGAAAGATTATGAATTGTCATCGAGAAATTCTTGAAAAATTGTGTTCAACTTTTTGAAAAACCAGATGTTAGAGGACTTCTCTTCTAACGGTAAGGGTAAGCGCACTGAAACGTACACTATCCTTTTTCTTGAGCTAAAAACATTGAATGTCTTGTAAGAACAGCTCAAGACCGAGAAACGTTAATTTTCTCGTTGTGAGCCAAAAATGTGTATAAATAAAGTGTGAAAACACACTCTACCGGATGAGCTATTGTAGCACAGCGGTAGAGTGTGTGGGGGGTTATAGGGGTTGATGAGTGTTGAGGTCTTGGGTTAGAGCCAGGCTCCCCGAGACTTTCACTCTCCCATTTTATTTATTTTTTCAAAAATTCAAAAAGCAAAGTTGTTAATGACTTAAAAATAAGCACTTTTAAAACTTGGAATTTTTCATGAAAGCTTCTGAATAAAAACTTGACAGCTTATACTTTTTTTTGGCTTTTTAAGACTTAAACAAAAGTAAAAAGGGAAATAAGCACTAAGCTACTCTAAATAAGCAAACAGAAGCTATTCTAAACCTAATAAGAAAAATGAAACATGAATAAGTTGAAATTAAGCTAAGAAAGACTGAATAAGCAATAAAAGGCTTAAAAACTAAAAAATTCTAAACTAACTAGGCAAATAAGTTAAAATAAGCTACAATAAGCTAAATTTAACTGAAATAAGCATAAACTAACTTAGACTACTCTAATAAGCACAATTCAACAGAGATTAAGCTAAAATAAGAAAGAAATAAGCAAATAAGCTGGAAAAATTGCTATCCACACTAAAACATACAACAAGCTAAACTGTTGACTTTTTTAAGCACAATTAAGCAAGTGAATATTGAGAAACAGACTAAGACATATATCTACCCTAACCTAATAAGCACTTGCAAACAAATTTAAATAATTAAAACAGATAGAAAAGCTAGAATAAGCAAATAAGCCAAAAGGCTTTGGCTGCAGGCCAAACAGGTTCTTGGGTTACTTTTAGGGCTTATTTTTAAGCCCTAAGAGTGAATTCCAATGGCTTGACATATAGGGGCTTAAAGCTTAGCCTATAAGCTTTCTAAAAATGCTAAGCACAAATAATTTAACAAGCTAGAGGTCAGCTTAAAAGGGCTGACAAAATGAGCTTTTGCACCAGGGGAGGTGTTTTTGGTTTTTTTTTCTTTAAAAGGAAAAGTGACTTTTGCAGACCTCAATTAAGCTATTATAAGCTAATGGAAAAACTTAAAAATCTAAAACAGATTAAAATTGATGCCTAAAGAGCTTATTATCACAACATCAGATCCTAAAACAAACCATAATTATCTTAAAATTGAGATTAAAATGTGGCTTTTGAGCTAAAACTTATTGTGACAGTTTTGACCCAAAGTTAACATGACATTTGCACACTTAATCTAATTTATTCTACTGCATTATAAGACTCAAAACCAACAATAAAACAGCTCCTAGATACACTTGATTAAATCCTTAACATTTAAGCTGAATTAACAAACTAGAATTCCACAGACTTGAACCATGCATACTTAAAGCATTAAAACTTAATTTTAAACTTAAAAGACTTATGAAAACAGATTTAATCAGCTTAATAAGGCTTATTAAAGATGGCCTAGTGACCCAATCTGGTTTTTTTTACCCAATTTGACCCATTTTCAGGCCAATCCCAAACACCCCTTTAATAATCAAAACAACCTTTTTAAACTTATTACACTGATTTTAAACAAACAACCCCTTAATACCAGATATTTCTTGGCTTAATATGAGCCTATTGGACATATACAAACACAGAAATAAGCTGCAATAAGCAAGATATAAATCTAACAGTTATGAGCTTATTAGGGACAAAAATCACTAAAATAAGGAAACAAAAGATCAACAACAATGCAGGTGTTTAAATTAACAAAGGGTGATGCAACTAAGCATAGGACAACAAGAAATAAAGAAAATAAGCACAATAAGCAACTGATAAGCAATGCTACAGTGAATTTTAAGAAAATGAAAATTTAAGGAACTTACAAGTTCCTTATGCTTTCTGTATGAATTCAGCAATCACAAACCCACCTATTGCCTCCCATGAGGCTCTAAAACCATGGCCATCCTGAATTTACCATGCTCCTATGCTTTGTGACAGATTTTTGTATTTTTCATTTTTTATATAAATAAGGAAAAGGAAAAATAAGAACTCAGAGTGTAAGCTTAACAACTTACTTCATAAACTTAAAAAAAGAGAGCACCATAAATTTGAAATAAGAACAAGAACTGAATTTAGCTTAAATGTATAAAACTTTGAAAAGAGACAGATGTAATGAAACTTAAAAAGGCTGAAATTTGCATTAACTTGAAAACATATTACAAAGCTTGAAAGACTTCAAGTAAAATAAAGTTGTAAAAGACTTAAAATTCGATCCCTAAACCTAACTATTACATGGGTATTTATACTAGAACAGCTAGGGTTTCTTGTGCTTCTTGTGTGAGACGAATTGAGGCTGTGTTTCTTGAGTGAAGTCTTCAAAATCATCTTAGCCCTTCAAAATCTCTTGTGCTTTTTCTAAAAACCATGGAAGCCGTTGGATTTATCTTGGGAAAGTGTGGGATTGCCAACTTGGCAAGGTATCATACAACTAGGGTTTAGTGGGTTGAGGGTGAGGGTTTTATCCCTTGTGATGTTTGGGGTTGCAGGGTAAAGAGGTGGAAGGAGGACCCGTGACTTGTTCTTGGGTTTTGTTGGCGGGAAAATTAGTTTTATAAAGGTTGGGGGTAACAGGGGTGAAGGTTTGGTGTTTCGACATGTTTGGCCCCTCAAAGATATATGTCCTATTGCACCCTTAGTCCTTATGGTGATATGTGTTTGGGGAGATGGCAGAAATGCCCCCTCAACTCGTACTTGTTAATTACATGCATGGTCCTTGTGTGATACCAAGTTATGTGGGTTGGCAGTTTTGCCCCCTAGACTTGTATTTGGGTTTATCTTGGGCCGGTTTGGGTGTAAAAGGGTTTTGGGCCTTTGTGGCCCATTTGGTTTTCTTGTAGTGTATAAATGGGCTGACCCGGCCCATTAGATGGGTCTGGGTGGGCCCATTTAATATTTCTTCGGTTTTGGCTCGGCTTTGACCATTGACTTTCCCGGGGTTGACTTTTTGACTTTGACTGTTTCTTCACGCTCTTTTCATTCTCGTGCTCGGTTTTGTCCTTTTTAGCTTTGTTTTTGTCCTTTTCTTGAATATCCGTTTCCTGCACAATACAAATGCAAAACATACAAATACAATGTATTTTTGGTACGTTTTTAGTCATTTAAGTCCGTTTTTAATGGAAAATGGTATGTGTAATTAAGCACATACAAAATCCCCATACTAATATATGGCGTGTCCTCACGCAATGTTATAAGTAAACACTTAAGAAAACTAAAAATCTCAACCCCCCTCGACTAATAATCTCGAAAAGAAGCTAAGTGTTTTTCGTCAAGGGAACTAGGAATCAATAGCTTCGACAAGTCCCGTTTTCACCATTTTTTTATATTTACACTAACTATCCCTAATTTTTTTGGATTTTTCCTTTTTCTTTTCTCAACTAACTAACATGTTTGACTTCCTTTATTTTATCAACACTGGGATCATAGAATGAGAATGCCCATGAGAATATCTATATGTCCTGACAGATAAATTCATCGTCCCTGGTTTTTCACTAGTCCCAAGATAAGCGTAAAAACGAAATCACCGTTGAGCACAAGTAAAGATGCTAACACTACTTATAACTATGACTTGTCAACTTTCCGCACCCAACAATTATTCAATTAGAGTGATTGTGCTTAATTTTAAGTTAAATTTAGAATCGAACAATTTTTAGAAAGAAGTATAGTTTAAGAGCATAACGAATTTTCTGAAAGAAACCTAGGGAAAAGACTAGATCACTCCACCAACCTCATATTACTCGATAGATCACCAGCCGAGTTTGACTAGGTTACAGGTTGAGACCCACAGGAGAATGTTCGCAATGTAATAGCGGGATACTCCACCCTTTTAGGCCGAATTTATTAGATTTACCGCTAAATAAACAATACTACTTAAAGCTCGCAAACATCAAAAATTTAATGATCTCATTGGTGCGATTATTCCTAGAAATAATCTACTAACGGCAACCAACAAACTTTTAAAGTCTTAAAGCAAGTTATTTCTTAGTTTCAAAATTATAATACTGAGTTTAGAAAAGAAATCGTAACCATTAAATTTTTTTCCTTATTAGGTCAATTTATTGCTATACTATAATACCGTAATCATTTACATGACTACAACATCGGCCACGCCTCCGATAAGATGTAGTGACTTAGTCTGACGACGGTCCCCCGGCTTATATGAAGACTTCAACATCGGCCACGCCTCCGACAGGATGAAGTAAACTGACGGAGAATTCTTATTAATAATACTTAAGAATGCACTTTGGCATTTATTATCTCACTATGGGCTTTGTTTTGAAGACTGCAACATCGGTTGTGAGCCGGCAAGATGCAGTAAACCTTTATCAGCCCACAGTTTATATTTTTCATCATTCATTTTCATTTTTTTTGCAACATATTTTCCGTAATAGAGAAAATTTTGTTTTAGAAACTCAAGTATACAGTTGAACTAAGATGAATATTTTCGTTTCCGAAAGAGCTTCTTTTTAGAAAATGTCGGTTTAAAGTTAAAGCAAAATTAAGCACGTTTATTAGTCAGGTTAAGAGCTTCTGGGAGAAAAAGCGACAAGTTACACTCATAAGCTTTTAAGATATCCAACTAATCCTTGTTTAGCATCTTACTTGTAAACAACACTATCATTTTTCGTTCTTCACGAATTTTAAAGTCCGCGAACGCTTAGTCTAAAAGTTAAGGAACAAGCTAAGAGCTCAACACGCTCGACCGAGTCAAAATTTATTCTCATTCTACCCATTAGGAAAGTCAAAACTGTGACAAAACACTTATTTTATTTTTGAAATTTTTTAAAATTTTTCATTTTTTTGGTATTTTTGCAAAATTTTGGTGGTAAAAACAGGATTACGTGACAACAACGGCTGCAGGCAAAATCAAATCGAAGATTCCCCCCATACTAGAACTAAACATCGTCCTCGATGTTTTTAAAAAGGGGGTACCTACGTAAATCTAAGGCCGTTTATTAAGTGTGCCAAAAGATAAAACGTTAGTCGATTAGATTTGGATATTGGATTCCCAAATGAAGCTGAGGATGTGAAGCTCTTGTGATCGGAGGACAAAAACCGCGAGCACGAGAGGCTTCAAAATCCGGGACATCCTGGACAAATAAACCACAAAAACACAAGCATACGAGAAATGGAAGAGGCACACCTCCTCACGTCACACAGTTAGAAGAAAATAGAAAGATAAGCATGGGTTGCCTCCCACGAAGCGCTTGTTTAAGGTCACTATGCTTGACCCGTCCCCGAATTCATTGGTCCATGGGGAAAGTCTGGAGATCCGGGACTACCAATTGTGGTACGTCCCCTCCAAAGTAGTGCTTTAAACGATGACCATTCACTTTGAAATTTGGCCTGGAGTTTTGGGATAACTCGACAGTGCCATATGGAAAAACTTGGGTTACAGTGAATGGTCCACTCCAGCGGGTCTTAAGCTTGCCCGAGAAAATCTTTAATCTAGAGTTAAAGAGGAGGACTCGATCACCGACGTTGAAAACGGCGGTTTTTTGAACTTGAGTCAGGATTCTCTTTTATTTCCCCTCTTTATAGATCAAAAGAGTTTTCATAGGCAATGATCACGACAGTTCATTGATAGCTCATTGAGTTTGAACTTCCGGTGATCGCCCGCGGTCACTAGGTCAAAGTTTGCATGCTTTAAAGCCCAATAGGCTTTGTGCTCGAGCTCAATCGGTAGATGACATGCCTTTCCGTACACTAGCTTGTATGGAGTACACCCGATGGGTGTTTTGTAAGCTGTGCGGAAGGCCCAAAGTGCGTCATCTAGTTTATCCGACCAAGAGGCACGGTTTTCGCCTATGGTCCTTTCAAGAATTCTTTTCAAGCCACGATTGGATACCTCAACCTGCCCACTTGTTTGTGGGTGATACGCGGTGGAGAGACGATGAGTGATGGTATGTGCTTAATTACACATACCATTTTCCATTAAAAACGGACTTAAAAGACTGAAAACTTAAACCAAAGATACATGTATTTGTATGTTTATGCATTTGGAATTGTGGCAAGGAACGGATTATTCAAAAAGGAAAGCCAAATACGACCAAACCAATGCGACGGAATGAAAATCAAAAATCAAACGAAAGCCAAAGTCAGCGTCAAAGACAAAAGTCAGCCACATGAATGAAAAATGTAAACTTGAGGGACTAAAACTGCCAAACCTCAAGTTGTATTACAAAAGAAAAAGACAAGGGTCGAAATTGCAAACCGGGCAAAGTTTGAATTGAAGTTATAAGAGAGGAGGGGCCAAAGCTGCCAACCTACCCAAACTCCATTCTTCCCGCCCAAACAAAACCCAGTTACAGCTAGGGGATGTCTTCCCATACCTTCTCCCTGCAAAAACACTCAACACCCTAGATAAATCATTTCAACCACTCCTCTACCCCCCCCCCCCAGCTGTATAAGTGCCATGTTGGCAATCCCTCACCATTCCCAAGTATTTTCGATGGCTATGATTGACTCCAAAGAAGCACAAAAGAAATTAAAGGCTGGGATTTGTTTTAGAATCCCCTCACACAACAAGCACACTTTGTTTTTGTCTCTCCAAAGAAGCACAAGCTGCAAGCCCAAAGAAGAAGACTTCGGCTATAAATAGAGCCTTTTGTAAGCCTTTGAGGCAACTAGTTAGTTTTTAATTTTTAATATAACTTAGCTTATTTTCAGTTCTTTTAAAACTCATTTACAGCTTTTACTTTCAGCTTTGTAACACTTTCAAGTTTTAATGCAAATTTGAGGTTTTAAGTCAATTTACAATTCCAAGTGTTAAGTTTCTTAAATGTGTTGTTGTATGTTCAAAAAGCTCTCAATATAGCTTGATTATAAGCTGCTTTAATTAAGTAAGTTTAAAAAGTTAAGTAGTTAAGAGAAAATTACACAAGTCACTCTTAAATATACCACAGCTTATGGATGATAAGCCAGTTCTGGATGGGCTTATGGACACCACTAGCTTGTTTTATACAAGCTAGAGCTTGTAGATTCACTTATTCACTTGGTTTTAGCCCTGTTTGAGCAAGGTGTTGTAAGTCCTTTTTCGTCTTGTTTTCTTATTTACTGCAGAACTGTTTACAGTGCTTATTTGTTAGTTGAAAAGTGTTTTGTATTAACTTCTTAGGTTAAGGATACTGTAGTTTATTGTTAAAACTCTTAGTTTGGAGTTAACACTGTTAGAAAAATCCAGCTTATTTAAGTATTTATTCTTAGTTAAAATTGCTTATAAGTATCTTATTTTGTTACTAGATAATCTGTTTTTAATCAGTATGAAAAGAAAAATGATTTTGGAAAACTTTAAGGGATGTGTAGAACAAGCGGTACTAACTCCAAGTTAGTACTTGATTCGTTGACGGTATACACTTAAAATAACTCAAATGCAAATCTCAACCAAATGCTCTTAACCAAGGCAAAAGGTCAAAAGTTACACAAAGATAAAATATATAAGAAAGAATCAATGATAAAAAGATTCCGGAAGAGATATTCCCGGGTCGTATGTCCCAACGAGGCTGCAAGATGAAGATTTGATCCTTGGTTTGCTATGAGAAATTGAATGATGGAAACACATGAATAATTACACTAAAAGTTAATTAAATAAAACCTAATTTAATCTACGGGAAACAAGTATAGGAAATGGGGATCTTAAAAACTACGGGAAACAAAAATTAGTTAATATGGATAGAACTTAGACTATGGGAAGCATAATTAATTATTGGGAAATCCTAAAATTAAATCTAAATTAAATACGGGGAACAGAATCAGGTATCGGGAAACCTAAATACTAAAATTTAAGAAAATAAATGCTAAATTAAATTAAAAATCAAAATTAAATCCTAATTAACTTAATTTGAAAAATAAAGAAAACTAGAACTAAAACGGAGGTCGTTTGAATGTAAAACGAAAAGAAACGGTAAAACGCACCCGGTAAAACGGGTCTAAAACTGAAATTTAAGAAAAATAAAGCCTATACTAAATTTTATATTTTTCCTAGACACTAAATGACAAAAGAAAATTTTATAAAAAAGAAAAATATTTTTTTATTAATTTTTGGATTTTTTATGAATTTTTAAAGATTAAAAACTAATTAAAACTAAGAAAATAGAAAAAGACAAAAAATAAAAGTTATAAAAATTCTGAAAAAATAAAATTAAATAAAGAAAAAGTTAACAATTCTAAAAATATAAAAATGCCCAAATTTTACTGATTATATAAAAAGTAATTAAACTAATTAATTTTAAACCTAATTTATATTAATTAAATTAAATAAACTAACTGTGGTTAACTAAAAGGACTAACAGTGAAAGGACTCAAGGACTAACAGGGTAACAGGCTAACTAACACTAGGGACTAACAAAGCCAACTATAATAAAGTAAATTACACAAATGGTCCCTGAGTTGGACCCCGATTACAAGGTGGGTCCAAAGTGCTTATTATCAAAAAGCCAAAGAAGCAAACTTGTTCAGGGGCTTTAGGAGAACATTTTTCATAAAAGGAGTATAAGCTGTAGTGGACTAAATAAGCTAAAAATGTGAGCTTTTGGGCTGACAGAAACTTATTAAGCTTATGAGCTTATTTGCTTTTTCTTTGAAGTTTAAGCTACAAAAGAAGCTAGAAAACTATAGGAATAAGTTACTAAGGCAAGGGTGGCCTAATGTTAAGCTAGGGTCACTAAATAAGCCCTGAGATAAGCTAAAATTAAAATAAGCTATTCTAACAGTTTAAAAAAAACAGAAATAGTGAACTTTTAGCCTATAATTAAGCTATACTAAGAAGCTAACTAAGAGATTTAAGCTGCTAAACCTAAGAGGCCTACCTATAAGCTATGTTAAAAAGCCAAAAGATCCTATAGCTTAAGGTTAAATAAGCTAGAAATGTGGGGCTAGATTTGGTGCTCAGCACCAGGGGAGGTACAAACAGGCCTTAAGGGGCTTTTTTAGCTTAACACAATAAGCTCTCAAGAGCTTATTTCCCAAGACCAACCCAAGACAGATTTAAAAGGGTTGTAAATGAACTTAATTTCAAAATTTAAGCTATTATGATAAACTAAAACATGCTGGTTTTTTGGGTTGAAATTCAAGGCTTTTCAAAGAAATGGCATTTGACTTATTTTAACAGCTGACTCACTTAACAAAAGAAAAGACCAAAGGCTCTTTTCATGGTTTAAACATACTCAAATGAGACCAAGAAAGAGATACATAAGCTTATCCTAAACTTACTTAAGCCTAAGCTTAATCCAGCTATAAGAAAAATGACAGAATTTTAAGCATTAACAAGAAACAGAAAATTTTGGTTTTTACTTTAACAAGTATTGATTAAAATGACTTGAACAAGCCTACACACTCAGCCAAAAGTGGCTGGGTGTGTATGACCCATTGAAATTCCCTTTTGACCCATTTTAAGTATAAAACCAAACACCC
The DNA here is from genome assembly GCA_026074375.1 of Tanacetum coccineum. Taxonomy (NCBI): domain Eukaryota; kingdom Viridiplantae; phylum Streptophyta; class Magnoliopsida; order Asterales; family Asteraceae; genus Tanacetum; species Tanacetum coccineum. The sequence goes on from BQNB010001166.1 coordinate 144,450, forward strand.
CCTTAAATATAAAAAAGGCTTGTAAACTATTTTTTAGTGAAGAACAGGTTTAATAAAGGTGATTACAAGTAAGGTTTATTCATTTTAACACACTCTTACACAAGATAAACAGACTTAAAGAGATAATATGAGACTTTTAATTTTGACAGTGGTCACTTGCAATTTTTCAAAGAAAACTATGAAATTTTCATTAATATTTAAGAACTTACAACATAAAGCTTTTAAAATAGAACTGAGGTACAATAATGCAAAAAGAAAGACTTAATTAAAAACTTTAAACTAAAAACAGGGTGTAACATGGTGCAAAATTTACATTAAACATAAAACAGAAAACATACCGAATAGCAATCAAGCTACGTGAAGAACCGGAGCTTCTTTTGTATACGCATGTGTATCTATAAATACCACCCGAAACCTTCCAAGTTACAAAAATAAGTAACCTATACGTGTATCCACATTACACGTTGACCAATACCACCCGAATGCTAGTTCCACGAACCAACATACGAAGAATATAAGAAGTAATCAAAAAAACCGAAACCCTAAAGGGTGTTTGTTTCGTTTGACTTACACAAGAGAAGAAGAGGAAAGGATTGAATCAATAATAAGGTTTAGGGATCCTCTATTTATAGTGTTAGGATTAGGGTTACATAGCTTTGGGAAAAAGCTACTTAATCATGACACTTTTGGTCCTTCCTTTTTCTTTCACCATAACCGGCCCCAAAGTACCAAACACACTGTTAGGATTGATAAAAGTGACGATCTTATTGAGATAAAAGTCTTGTAATAAATAGAGAAATAATATTGTGTAATAGGTTAGGTGAAAGGTTCGTGACTAAAATAAAGTCACGAGACCCAATAAATAGTTAAAGTCTAAAAGAGAAGAGCTCCATGCTCATTCTTGTAAATGGGTATAAATACCCCACCACCACCTCATTTGTGAGGTGTGTTTCTAAGTGTCTTGTGTGTGTTCTCTTAATCTCATTTTATCTTTTCTCTAATCCTCCTCCTCCCTCTTTCTCTCTCTACTTTCTAATCTTTCTCTCTCTAGACTAAACACTCTATTGCTTATTGATCCTGAATTCAAGACCGCACAAGTGGTATCAGAGCTACAGGAGCGATTTAGTGTTGTTTAGGAG